>PNEQ01056077.1:0-12233 GCA_003012365.1 Medauroidea extradentata
AGGCCAAGACGATGGATAGGCCAGGACGAGAATCGGCCGGGTCGAGAACCCGCACTACGCAGAAATTACCAAAAGGAATTTATAGAAGATGTAATTGAAATAGAACATAAAACCTCTCGTAGGAAAATTACTCACCAGACGAGGGCGTAGAAAATCACTTGACGAAATTACGGATGAAACCACTACAATAAATATTTTTAAAAATATGTAGCACTACAATTTTTTACTACGTCAAAATATTGGTTAGCTACATTATGTAATGAAAAGTAAATAATGGCAACTCAAGTGCTAAGATATGACAAAATGGCAGGAACACCAAACACACTCATCTTGACAGCGTGGTGGTTGACGGCAAAGTGTTAAGAAATGCAACAGAAGAAGCTGCAGAAATGTTGAACAAAAGAGCATCAAAAATTATCTACAACAGTACCAACATCGGCAAAGTGCACATCGAGCACAGTAGCATGTGACAATCACGTGAACAGAATCGCTAAACTGCATCAAAATCACGCGGTGAAATACAGGAGTCACGCATTGCAACGGCAGCAGCACGTGGCATGAAGACGGAGGTACGACAGAACAACTGACAGAGGAATGTAAAGCTCAGCAGATACTGTCCTGATGCTAAGAAAAAACACTGTAGCGAGACTAGGGTCGGCTCGAACTAATGTAACAAGAAAGAATAGCTATAATTGAAAGTGAACGTTCTGAAATATAATTAATAAATTAAAATTACTCAATAACACCTATTATTTTTAATATATTATTAAACAAGTTGATAACAATGCAAAAAAAATAATTAGCCTGAATTTAGGAAATATAAATAAAAAAATTTATTTGCATATTACTTAAGTCGTGTCATATTTGATACGGCACATTTTCTCGGAGATCTCCCGCTCTCCCCGCACCACCTGCTCCGGCGCCGCCCACCTCTCTTGTAGGGCCTTATTTCATGTCATCATTTGGGACAAGAAAATACTTTTAAACGACTAGTAGTAAGTTTGCAACCGGGATGTGATACCGTGGCCCGTGAGTACCTTCCTTATATGATATTTTTAATTAATTAATGTATTTTTTAACTATAGCTGTGAACTATTCACCGCTGTCGACAGAGCCGAGAGGTTACAACAACAACGTGTTGAGCATTATGTCACCTACACATATTTTTGGACTCCAAGAATACCGATTTTACTTGAAGGCGGATAGTCGGTAGGCGTGATCACGTCAAAGACAAACTAGGCAGGTTCACAGGCGTGAGAACCGCGCACTATTCACGCCTACCGGCTATTCACATCGCGCATCTCAGGATAGCTCCTTAGAGACCCAGAAATGTTGAAGTTGTAAGGTCGACACAACGCGCACATCACGTATCACCCTAACCTCTAGGCGCTAGTCACTAAAATGACGCGCAGACTTTAAGTCGATAGATCGCATCAATGAGACATTCAGCGCTGAAGTTGTTATTTTATGACGTAATATAAGGATGTATTTTACACGTCTAGCGTTTTCGCCATTGGCGGCCGCAAGAAATTAATCTTTAAAGATAAATGGAGGACCTGGAGTTGGATACATAAGCGTAGGTAAGTAGGCAAGTAAAAACCAAAGCAGTTGTATTTGTTTACGATTGTTTTTACGAAATGGTTGCCTAAATATCTCTCCAGTACTGAAGTGTGACTTGTAGTAAATTAATTAGTTTTTAAGCATTGCGGGAAGGGGGGTATTTGCGCATTGGGTCTTGGGGGGGATGGGCACCCCTGTACAGTACGGTGAGTATATAGGCCGAAGCTCTGAACACCGTTGGGCGGCCTGTACAGGCGACCTCTAGCGAGAAGCGGGTAATCCCGGGAGCCGACTATTCAGCTGCGCGGACGACAGACGACCACGGAGTTTCGCATTTACGACTGCAGCGCTGTAGGAAGACGTCAACTACCGCGCGTCGTATAAGCCCCTTACCTTTCCATACACCTGAGATATGACGGGCTGTTTGCTCAGGCTAGAAGACCTGTGCCTCAGGAGGAGAGGGAGGGGTGGTGAACGGGCACCACACATGTGCATGCATAATGCATGGCTGCGAGATTCCCTGAGCCAGACCTCCCCCTCGGCTGCGATTCCGCAACATAATAAAACGAATATTACCGCCGCCGCGCCTACTAGTATCAGAGTAGTTTCTTTCCTGGTCTTGAACCTCGTTTCGCCCGCTGTTTTACGACGCGTTCGCTTTCCATTTATACGCACTGGGTTCATGCGACGGTCCTGAAACGTGTCGTTGATCTCAGGCTGACTCATACTTTGTACTTGCTCAAGCAGACACATATTTTTTTTTGACAATACTGTAAAGTACATACTGAAATATTATAAGCAGGTATTTTTGGAACAAGCAAGATTTCTAACAACTTTTAAGAGTTATGTTTTTCTTTGAGGCACGGAAACGTGTAAGTCGATAATACGTGAGTTACACACATGTTCGCTTCTAAGCACAGAGTACTAAACTAGTGTGCAGTGTTTCTATAGAAAGTTTTTTTTTTCAATGGGACTTTAAGCTGTGACACTGTTATTTTATTTGTGAAAAGCATGTGATAAATTCTAATACACGCCTCTCTCGTTCTGTTTTACGATTACGGGTGTTTTTTTTTTCAGCTACAGCAACGCCAAAAGAGCCATTCATATCACATTTAACGGTCTTGCAATTATGTTCTTAATAAGCGGACGGTATTTTTAAAACAAGAGGAACGTAGTTTAAACTGTGTCATCTTTTCGTATATAAACGCATTGTAAACAAGTTTAAAAGTTATACGTGAAAAAATACTTATCACACCACGCTGCAGCATAGCTCATGCGCCAGATCTATCTAACTCTTAAGTTCAGGTTACTTTCGCAACTCACCAAAATGGCTTATTTAATACCTCCTGGCGAGCGCTGAACCAGTAATAAAACTTCACTTAAACGCAGACCCAGTCACGTGGCTCTACTATGTTAGCGATCAGTCTATGGACAGCTGTTGTTTGCTTAGCACACACACATTCTTGGAGGTCATCCTATAGATCAGTGATCCCAACTTGTTTTACGTTAAGGTGCCCGCACACCAGGGCGCGGCAGCGCGCGCTGCGCCCCGCCGCTCTTCGCCCAAGTGTGCGGGGATCCATTTATTTGCATGTAACTGAACCACGGGGAAATAGTCGCTGCGCTCCGCCGCGCCCAAGTGTGCGGGCACCTTTAGGCTCCAAATACACGATGCACATTACGTACGTAGCAGGGGCCGCGGTGGCCGAATGGTCAGACGATGCCGTTGGTTGGCGGGTTTTCTCGGGGATCTCCCGTTTCCCCCGCCCTTTCATTCCGGCGCTGCTCCATACTCACCTCATGTCACCCTTCACCAGCTTTAAAGCAGACCAAAACCTTTCACTCACGTACGTAGCATATCTCATACCCATTTTCTGTTACCATAGAGAAATGGGTTACTAATACAGAGATGGCACGAAAACTGTTACGGTATTGGGCATCGTGTGTTTAGGGCCTTATTGTAAGATATGTTACAACACAGATTATTTCAGTAGAGAAGAAAATAGACAATACAGATATTTTGATCAGCTATTAACAACGAGATTTTCAGAGCTAGTTGAGGGGTGATATAGCGCATGGAGCAGGGCAGGATTCAAGACGCGGAGAAACGGGAGATCTTTGAGAAAACCCGCTTACCACCGTCGTCTGGCACTATTGCCGCTAGATACTGGACCCAGGTCATCTTGACGCGATGCAAGTGTTTCAGCCGCTGAGCTAACCGTGGCATGAAGACGAAGGTACGACAGAACAACTGACAGAGGAATGTAAATCTCAGCAGCTACTGTCCTGCTAAGAAAAAAACACTAGCGCGACTAGGGTCGGCTCGAAATGATGTAACAAGAAAGAATAGCTGTAATTGCAAGTGAACATTCTGAAATATCGTTAATAAAATAAAATTACTCAATAACACTTATTATTGTTAATATAATATTAAACAAGTTAATAACAACTCAAAAAATTCTAATTTGCCTGAATTTAGGAAACATAAATAAAAAAAATTTTAATATGTATATTATTTAAGTCGTGTCGTATTTGATACACTGTTTCAGCTACCTTTCGTGGTATTGGTGTAGCTGGCTTCCTGCTCGGTTGCTGCTATGTGGTACCAGGGTTGGTGGTCTCTTTAAGGTAGTGTCTTATCCTTATGTTTAATTCTTGCTAATTTTGACAAAATTTTAGCATCATATTTTGTTTTCTTTGACACACTTACTTTATTTACTGTTCTTTTGAGAGTAATATTGTTTTACACACATATAATTTACATTTTATGTATTCTGTTAAAACAAAACTTAATTAATTATTTGCATTGAAATTAAATTAAATGTTTAATGCTTATGAGTAATATTTAGTAAATTATTTTTTTATTCATGATTTTAAATTTATTTGTAATACAATTTTCTTAATTTGTGCTAAAATTTTGGCAATTTAATTTAAATTTAGTGTCTTCTTGTTTTTGGGCTTTGGCTTCACGTTTCGGTACTTCGGTACTCGTGTTTTCACATTTGTTGTGAGCACGTTTTGTGTGGTTGTGGTATGGGACGCAGTCACTTCGTGTTGTCTTCTCCTTGAGACATGATAGACATTGTGATAGTTTTGGTCTTCTGTAAAAAAATACATTTTTTTATTGCTGGTCATATTTTTTTCTGTCTCTGTTCTTCTCTTTTTGGTGTGGTTCACTTTTGGAATGATTTTGGTATGGGACTTTGTCGTTTCATTAGTGACCATACTTTGTGGCAACTAAACCTCTTCGCTGTTTATTAATTTGATTTTTACTATTTCTTTTTGTCTTGTTGGTTGCCAGTAAATTTTGGTTGTCTTGTTTTGTGGGTTTTCAGTTCTTTTCAGTGTGGAACTTGTCTGGTGTTGTTGTTTTTTGTTGTTGGTGGATTGATCACCTGTCAGCAGCACTGAACACACACTTTTGGCTAGCCTAGCTAGTGACAGTCAGGACTTTTTGCTGGACTTGTGCCAGTTTTGTTGGGTTTTTGTCCTTCGTTTTGTGTCTGTTGTTTGGAGTCATGTATTTGTGGGTCTGCAGTACCTCTTCACATGTTTTGTTTGCCTCTTAGTAGGTTTGCTCCTGGACACTTGGACATTGGCTTTCTTTTGGTGTGCGCTACCGAAAAAACTGCAGTACTAGGTTTAAGTTTCTTTGTACATATTAGTTTGTAAGTTTGTTTGAAGGAGTCGTGATTTGGGCATTTCGTTTCCCTTCACGTTTTGTTTCTCCTTTTCGTTTGTTTGGGGTTGTGGGAAGTTTCTTGACACCCTGTTTTGTCCCTTTGTGGATTTTTTTTTGTCCTGGGTACTTGTTGCCTCCACTCTGTTTCGTATTGTCTGCTACACTTGCAAGCTACTGTTTGTTTGTATTTTTGTAAATTTAAAGATTTTGATATTTCTTCTTTACATGTTTCATATTCTATGTTGATATTTCTTATCATTGTTGAATTTATTCATAAAATATTTTTATTAATTTCATTCATACTAGTGTTTATTTATTATTATCAGTAATACATTTTATGTCTACGTGTTTACTTTCGGTGTTCTTCTGTTTTCCATGTTAAAAATGTTTCCTTTATTTTTGTCGACGCTAACGTCTCCTTTCAGGGCAGAAGTGTGGGCCGTATCAAATACGACACGACTTAAATAATATACATATTACAATATTATTATTTATGTATCCTAAATTTAGGCAAATTATAATTTTTTGTGTTGTTATTAACTTGTTTAATATTATATTAACAATAATAAGTGTTATTGAGTAATTTAATTTTATTAACGATATTTCAGAATGTTCACTTTCAATTACAGCTATTCTTTCTTGTTACATCATTTCGAGCCGACCCTAGTCGCGCTAGTGTTTTCTTCTTAGCAGGACAGTAGCTGCTGAGATTTACATTCCTCTGTCAGTTCTGTCGTACCTTCGTCTTCATGCCACGTGCTGTTGTCGTTGCAGTGCGTGACTCCTGTATTTCACCGCGTGATTTCGTTGTACTTTAGCGATTCTGATCACGTGATTATCGCATGCTACTGTGCTTCAATGCGCACTTTGCCGATGTTGGTTCTGTTGCTAACCATTTTCGATGCTCCTTTGTTCAACATTTCTGCAGCTTCTTCCGTTGATTTTCTTAAGACTTTGCCGTCAACCACCGTATCGTCAAGATGAGTGTGTTTGGTGTTCCTGCCTTTTTGGCAGATCTTGGCACTTGAGTTGCCATTATTTAACCTTTTTTATAATGTAGCTAATCAATATATTTTGACGTACCGTAAGGTGGGGATACTTTGCCAAATTTTGGGGTTACTTTGCACCACTATTTTTTTTGTTTAAATTAAATGTTTGAAGCCTTTTTTAACATACAAAATTCTCCATCTATAGCAGAAGTAATTAACTACACTTGAACGTAAAGGGTTTCTTGAAATTTTCATTTGAATTGAAATTAATTAGGTGGTGCAAAGTTACCCAGGCAGGGGCAAAGTATCCTCACTTGACGGTAGTAGAAAAACTGCAGTACTACATTTTTTTAAAAATATTTTATCGTGGTTGTTTCATCTATTATTTCGTCAAGTAATTATCTTCGCCCTCGTCTGGTGAGTAATTTTCCTACGAGAGGTTTTATGTTCTATTAAAAAATTTCATACTCTTTAATTTTTTGATCATTTCTGTGTAGTGAGGGTTCGCATCCAGGCCGATTCTAAACCCGGCGTATTCTCGTCTTGGAGTATTCACGTCCCTACCGATTCGCGTGATGGCCTGTTCACGTGTTGGAATATTTACGAGCTGACCTGTAGTCTCTACTACAGACGTCCAGTCTTTCTGGCCTATTTTGGGGCCTTTTCTTCACCTTTTCGTCTTCTTTGTTTCGCCGCTGTAACTGGGAAATATGAAGCCATCCCAGCGTGCTGTACTCTTCTGCTGCGGGACTTTGATCAGATAAGCAGCAACTAAATTTGTATATTTTAATCTATAAATTAATAGCTGTCACACTTACATTTTTTATGTAATATTTTGTACGTTTTTAATAATTAATTTGAATTTGATAACAATTAAAAATTTTATAAGGCTTAACGGATGCATCCAATTTACTTGTAATTTTTTAAAATTAATTTTTTACGTCATTGATTCGGACGCACAGTATTTATTTAGTCTATAGAATGGGCGTTTTTTGTTCCGATAATTTAATTGTGAATTTAAGAAAAATAATAATTGTATAATCAATTCATTATTTTCATTTAATTGTGCCTGCAAGATTTGGGCATTTTATCATTTCAGTACAATTTCAGTACTAATGGACTATTCATCAATGTCAATAATGTTGTGAGTTTTATTTTAAAAGAAAATAAAATGAAAACAAAATATTTAATATTGCAGTAAAAATTAAATAATCATTTTGAGCAACCACAAATTTCAGAGTTCTCATTTAATATATTTTTATATTTTCCTCTGGTGTAAATGGTTTATTATGGCGAGTGAGCCTATATTATCATTTAAATAATTATTTTTTTTGCCCGTTGCGTATGGTAGCCCAGCATTTATTTAATCGTGCATTGCTTCCACTTTGATATTGTTTGTTTACAACAGCTTCCTCTGGTTTTTGTGTGTTTGTTAATGTGCCACCTTCTGTTTTCCTCAATGTTTTTATTGGTGGGCATTTTTTGTGTTTATTTGCCAGGGACTGTTGTTTTTGCTTTACGATTAATGGCTATTTAAAAAATAATTCATTAACCTACCATACGCACACGGCGCAAAACGCGGAAGTGATAATGGTTGTTGTATTTATTGTTCATATTACATATATATTTTATCTGAAAACTGCGTTATTTTATCGCAGTACGTACTGAGAGTGAAAATATTCTTGGAGGAGATACAGACTACTTCTATTAAGGGCTTGGTCCCAAGTTTCTACATTCTTGAGGATAATTATTTTTTAAAACATAAACGGGAGTTGATTTCGTAAAATCACTCTGTAACTTGTTTATCGCTGATTTCAACTACGTACTCTTGATTTAGTCAAGACAAAATACTTCATGTTGGTAGCTACTTAGTTAAATAACGAGATTTCCTTTTAATTAATAAATTACCTTAAATCTTAAGAGGCCTACGTACCGGATGTAATTTTCCATGTTTTAAAACACGGAGGAAGGGGAATGATAAGGCTGAGATTTGCATGTTTGACGAGAATCGAATAGCTTTTACTCGCGGCGCACTAAAATCGTATATTGTTATCAGAACCGTGCTTGTGTTAAAATTAGAACAACGTTACTGTATAACACTTGAATAGACGTGACACGCTACAGCACTGTTAATTCACCAGGTGCATATCAACATCTTCACAGCGAGGCAATATAAGTAGTTTGGAAAGTCTGGATATTGTGGACTTGAACACTTGTCAATAAGACATGAGATGTGAACGGAGCCGCGGTGGAATGTGAAGGTGTAAGAAACTGAATGTAAACACGATACAGAAGAGAAGATAGGTCGCAAGCTTTCGGGGCCATTGTCATCCTGTGCTAGGTTTCTGGGCGTGAGCCTTGTCAGTGATTCGAGGCCGATACACAATTGAATACTTCAGCAGAGACATTGTAAGTGGGCTTTACATCTGGTCGACAACGAGGTCATTAGAGACTGTTACACATGGATTGGCGCAATGAGAAGAGGAATCGGCAATGGCCTTTGTTAAGGGAACCACGAAAAATCTAAATTAGAAAGGCCGAAGCCGGGAATCAAATGTGTTACCGTTGCTACACCTCGTTTGGTTTTACGATTTTATTTAACGTTCCCAATCCAATAACAATTCCGTGAGCAGACAATACAAATGCAAAGTTAAAGTAACGACACTCCAAGGTCATGCTCTCTTGTTTCTACAATTTTTTAACGATGTTAATATTTTATGTCAAAACAAGAGCAGATACCAAAAAATCTGTTCGTCAGTTTTGTTCAAAATAGCTTTATATACGTTGGCTGATTTTTTCAAGGCAGTAAATACTATGCTTTTAGCTGAGTATGTAATTGAAGAAGTTCTGGTTAGTCGACTTTATAGTCGTAACCATATAATTTATTATTTTTTTTCTTTTTCTCTTTTTTTTAAATAGTTGTCACGGAAAAAACAATGTTAAGCAAAACTGCCAAACATATTTTTGATATCTGCTCTCGTTTAAGCTTGAAAATAAATTATTTATAGCAAAAAACAGTAAAGACAAGAGAGCATGGCTTTAACAACGATTCAGAATCCTTCTACGAAACAGATATGATATTTTTTATTCGGGTGGATATGAATAGTTATAAAGTTACAACGTATTTAAAAACTAAAAGTTATGTAACAATTCGAAAAATAAGTTCCTGTCATAAAATACTTTAATCATATTTGTAAAATTTTTCTGAAAAAACTTACAGCCATCTATTGTTGCTGGTGATACAGTTCACTTACGAATACTTCACTACCGCTTGAATGAAGTCAGGTAGCCCGCTCACGCAGCGCTGTGGTCGACTTCATGATCACGGGCCGTTTCAACAATCACTTTTGTGCGGCCGCGATGCGGTTTGCTTTCTCTTCTCTTCACTCCCCATCTTCCCCTCAGAGCTCTTCCCGCAATCATTCATTCGTTGTCAGGCCATTATCATTTATAACTACACGCAAAGTGCCACGATTATCACGTTGCTGGTTACAAATAACTACTGCTCCATCCTCAAACACTTGTTCAGAATATATACAGGATGTCCAGAAACAAACATATAATAAGCACACAATGCGAATACTGGACTAAAATGAAGACGAAAACGTCAGTTGCAAAATATTGTACGACGGCAATTTATTTGCACAATGTGGCAACATTACACCGTAGTTAGTCCCCTCTTGCACTTCACAGATATCTTACATATTTTACTACTACTGTTCAGACCTGCGTATTATTGGTCCAGGTTAAATCCTGAGTAGTCCAAACATGATTCTATTTTTACTTGACGTAACACACATGAAATAATACCGGGTCGTGGAGCGCAATATGGGACTATCTCCGTACAGTGTTGCCACATGGCACGCATAAAATGTCATTGTACCACATTTAGCCGAGGATTCGTGTGGTGTATTTATTATGAGTTTGATTTCGGAAATTCTATATTCCTCTTGAATACACAGGATCGTTGACACGTTACCGGCTAACTGACAGGCCTACGGCGATGTAGGTCGCACGCTAAACTCTTCTGGAGTTAACGCAAATTCATTCACGAATAAACCCCGCCGCCTCTTAGATAAGTTTAAGGGGTATTTTAATTAATAAACAGATAAGGTACCTGTACCGAATATGGCCCACTTAAGGTTAAAAAAACAGTTATGCCTATAGCAGTTATAAAAATCCAACAAAAACAAATGGATGGTGTAATACAGATGTTTGTGCAACAAAAAAAAATTATATATGCAGTTTTATACCTTCCCAATGGAACGAATAAAAATTCTGAAAACATATGTGCAAATGGGCCATATTAAGAACATGGTGCTCCTAATATGGCTCACATACAAATTTGTCAAAATAAAGGTGAAATAGTCAGAAACATGCATAATATACCATATTTATTATTATCATTATTACTTGTACATTGTAATAAGTTTTATTGACATACGATCCAAATGAAAAACGTATGCCCGTGAATGAAAATTCAAGTGTCACAGTTAGAGCACAGTATCGTTTCGTCAGCCCGACACACTCTTCGTGAACGTATTCTTCACACCGGATGCACTTTCGCATATCAAGAACACGATCCTCCTGACAAACACTGCAAAACCACGACTTATTCTTCGCTGTGGCTATCCGTTTAGCCTTGCCTCAAACAGCAGAATGGGATGTAGGTTTTGTTTTTGGCGTAGCATTACTTTTGCTGGTCTTGTTGGAGCCAGACGACCGCACAGATGCCGACTGTGGTGACGTTACAGGAACGGGATCTGCCCGAGGTGCAGGGAATAGCTATTTTCTCAAAACTACCGCCTTGCTGTTGATGGCCAGTTTTCTGTTGATGTGGTGAGTTTTCTTCCTTTTAGGAGTTGCGAGTAGCTCATGGAAATAATTATTGACATTCTGTTGCGGCTCCTCGTGTCCATCATCTTCACTTGAGTCCTGGGCAAGAATTCTATGAATTATGACATCATCCTCCTCATCACTGAGAATCCGACAGATGTGACACCTACAGGTGCTTCCGTCACTGCAGTTTGTGGTGCACTAAGAGACTTGGAAGTGTTCGTTGTGCATGTACGACTAGACGTACTGGGTTCTGCTGTGTCAGGTACACTAGTGGTCATACACGTTGATGGTCTTTCCTCCATTTGTGGTTGCATATCTTCAATCGGAATTTCAGTCATGGAGCTTGGAGCAAAGGTTGTATCTGGAATTGCATGTGGATTATAGGGGTATATACCGGTGGCATGGAAACCAGCTTTCACATTAGCTGGGTTTGTCGCCTTGTCCCACACAGGAGAAAAGAGATCGCCAGATAGTTGTTTGGTGATGGTACGATCTCCATAATTGCTCCAATATTCAATAACTTTATCATCTCAATATGATTCGAAGGCTCTGAATACTGCTTTGTCGAATGGTTGAAGTTCGTGTATGGTGTTAGACGGGAGGCAATACAGTGTGACATTGTGCTGTGATGCGACCTCGAAAATTTCATAGTCTAGGTGACATTTTGCACCGTCAAAGATTATTAAACAAGGACCTGGAGTTTTATGATTGGCAAAATGGTGAAGCCAGTTCACAAATGATTTTGTTGTCATCGAACCTTTTGGTGTCATTTGACACACTGCTGATGGTGGCATATTGTCGACAAACTCTGGTTTCATCCACTGCCCTTTATACAAAATCATGGGCGGAATAGTTGTACCTGTTGCATTTCCGCAAGCAACCACTGTTACACTTTCACCATGTTCATTTGCAACGATAGGAACTCGTTTTACACCTTTGGTAGCTAAAACAATAGGTGGTTTGTGTAAACTTAGACGACAGCCTTTCTCATCCATATTATATATATGTTCTGGCCGGTTTGACATGTTGAGTCGAGCTAACTCGCTATGCATTTTCTCAAAATGGTCGGAAACTACGGGCCTGATGAGCTTTTGTGCTCGAGCAGGATTAAGTTTTTGTGCCTTTCTCGTGAATATTTGTGGATTCCGAGCAAGAAATCTACG
>PNEQ01056078.1:0-12236 GCA_003012365.1 Medauroidea extradentata
CTCGTGAAGTGGTGATACACGTGGAGTGTTTGTATTGCTTTTGTGCTGCGACTGTACCAGTTGACCTTGACAACTTCCGCTCGCTTACTCACGTGTCCGAGCGCGCCCACATACACACACAGACACTGGCTGGTGCCGTGTTGCTGGCATGCAGCGCTTGCCACTTGGAAGCAAAAAAGCGCATGTCAACCTCTCGTTGTGGCAAACTCAGTTCCGTGCATTAACATCCGCCTCATTTATGAGGCATTGAATTATTTTAAAGATGTGGCTGCTATATACAAATAAATATAGTAGGTGAGCATAATTTTTGTTTGTTTGATTGTTTTGCCCCATAGTAAAATTTTTCTATCCCAAAAAATTTATTTTTTGAAAAAAAAATTTTTCCCAAATTTGTCATTGAAAAAAGGGGTGCGTGGGGTACATGGGCGAATACGGTAGTTGCGCGCACGTGTTTTCTCTTTCTGTAGCAATGGCAAGTGAAATCAAACGGAAAGCAATCAATCTGCAAACAAAGCTTCAGATTATTCGTGCTTCTTTGCCATGGCGGCCCAGCGTTCACGCTACTCTAGAGGCCCATTGCAGCTATGTTTTGCTTGCAAGATAGCGTAGCGTTATATAATTTAGCATTCAGATGTGAATTATTTTCTTTTGCTCATACATAAAGAATTTTTTCCTTGTATGAAAATATGTTACGAGAGGTGATGTTTCAAAGTGCGTATACTATGCCACTGTTTTAATGTGTGTATTAGTTTCACATAAGCAGATGCATAATCAACACCCGGCATCGTCATTCGTCCACGAATGTTAACGTATACGTTAAGGTGTACAGGTGAAACTTTTTTATTGTGTTTATAAGACATTGACTTTACGTCGCTGAGAATATAGTACCCAAAAAAAATTTTGTTTTTGAAAAACAATAATATTTTGAAATTTTATTGTTTTGTTGTTCTGAGGAGGTAATGGCATGAACGTATACGATATTTTGTTAAAATCGTTCCAGCGGCTTTCGAGTTCCAGGGTGTTTAATTTTTTTGGGGACTCGCATAGCACGGCATAGGCACACGCTTGTGTCACTAGTACGTATAGTTTAGGTAAGGGGGGGAGGAAGGCGGAGAACTGACGATTTATCTGCAATATCGTTTGAGACGAGCATCTGTTATAACGACAATTTCTGCCGTCATTGTCAACTCTCATCTTAACGAGGTTACACTGTACGTACCCCAGTTTTTTAAGTATAAACTGCATTAGCTGTAGTATTTTTATACCCCTGTCAACTGTCATTTTATCTCAGAAGACATTAACATGTATGTATTGTAGTTGCAGCTTTTTGTATACATAAAATATATTTTTATAACCTTTGCAGAAACTGTTGGTTCTTCACCAGGGAACTTGAATCTGCAACTTAAGTCAATTTTGAGGCCTGGGAGTTCTCTCGCTCAAGCAAATGGCCCTGTCCGACATAACTCACCATGTGAAGCAGGCTATTGGGACAGCCACAGCTGACACCATCCATAATCACTAGCTTTGCAATAGTGATCAAGGTAAGTTGTATGTGCAAAAATGTTTTGCCAGCCTAATCTGGAATATTTACTGGCAAATTCCAATGTAAAAAGTACAGAGAACTTTCTCTGCCGTTGGACATTCGATTAAAGCTTAAGATTGCCACGGTAGATGAGTAAACATTTAAATGTTGTAGAGTAATTGGCAGATTATTTCCGTATAATTTTCTTTGTAATGTATTGAAAACAACTGAAAGATAATTTTGAAAACTTCAGTAATACATATGCTTGATAGATTTTTTAAAATGTAAAGAAGACTTACGTGGCTTTGTTTGCAATATCTGAGAATATTACATACGACATTTCAAATAGTGTTGAAAGTCAGTTTTATCTTTTCACGTGAACTGTAATGTAACAATAATTGGTGTGCCATGTATCATTCAGATGTACTGTATGTACAACTTATGTTCACTGCTACTGTATAAATATTCATGATTGTCTTTGAGATAAATAATAATTTATTCTTGTTTAAATAAATGTTGTGGTCCTGCAAAAGAAATGTGTGCTGTTAAGTGTGTACCAAAATTACAATTTACGATTTTTTTTTTATTTACCACTGAAGTAAGCAATTAAAATATATGTATATGTATTGTTTGGTGATGCAAATTTAAAGAAACAAATTATATTTTTTCCAAGATTTGACCAGTAGTTCTCATCTTTACCTAAATTGAATCCCAGGTTTAGCACATTTAATTGCTTAATTAATTTCAACATCTTTCTCCACCCCTCCCTTATCCAACCAAGAAAAATGAAAGTTAAACTTGTTTTCAAAAATTTATTTCTGTGAAACATCCTTGGAAATATCCTCAAGATGGGCAGATAGAGCAGATAATAGGACATAGGCATTTGATTCAACCAGTTCTGGCAAACAGGAGGTGAAGAGAACAAAATGAATAAAGTGTAACTTGGTGACGTTTGGACCACAATTAGTTTTTGATTTATCAGAATAGGAAAAAAAAAAAGTTTCTTCAAAAATTTTAGGCGTGCTGTTCTAAGGTTACATATTTTATATGCTTACGACAATAATAAAATATATTTATTGTGTGTTAATCACTCAATTTATGCCAACTTCAGTGTCCAAAATTTGGGTGCCGTGCCTGCTTCATTACCCACTTTCCTTACTGCCCTTACTATCATTTTGCATACACATTAATCACTCCTCCCTGCCTCTGTCTTTTATTCACTCATCTCTTTACCCTGTCCCTCAAATTCACATGTTCAAGTGAAATATTATGGCAACAACATGTGCACACACAAATATGTCCACAAGCCAGCAAAGAATAGAAGGAATGCCCACAAGGTCATAATAGTCGTGTAGAGTCCCGTTACAGTGTAACTGCTTTTCCCAGCAGGTGCCAGGATGTTACGTTGCTACCTCACCCTAAATGTACATCTTAACATAATCCTTAATTTGACTATTTCATTTATAAACCTTCAAGCTAAGTCCAGTCTGTCAGGTAGGTGTTTGGTTTAAATAGAATTATACTATTAGTTTTTTTCCAAACGACAGTTTAAAATGGATTTTTATAGTTTCCGAAGTTCACAGTTTCAATCTTTATGCACTCTGTCTTTCTAAGCAACACTAGATGATTTTAATACAGTAAAGTAAATTTCTTCACTAATTAACCATGCCAGGAAATAGCACATTAATGCTGTCTACTGACTTGTACCTTAAATGTGGATGACTTAGCAGTGTGGGTCACTCTTCTTCCTTGCTACTTGTAATTGGGCTCCGATGTACTTCCTCGTACAAAGTGTTGCCTATGGTTAAGCCAACACCATAACAGCAGCAATAAACAGGACCTTGGCTCCATGAAAACCATCTAACTCATTGCATGTTTCACACATCCTCCTGCTACTGCTGCCCACACTGTTTCTTCTCCACTGCATTGCTGGGCTGGCAAACCAACTCTGTGTGATGTCTTGGTAGGGTCCCAAACGCTGCTTGGAGGCCACACAAGAAGAACAATAATCGGTAGCCTTCCCCCTGGTAAATCGGTAACACCCAACAATAATATATAAGAATATGAATACACTTACTAATAAATATGTAAAAGTAGTATGTAAATATACATGTGCAACATTTAACGGTCAATGGCCGGCATTTCCTTAAATTTAATGCCTTAGACAGTGAAATTACTGTCTCAATAGCGAAGTGTCAAATGTTTCAGGTTAGTTCTTTGCTCTATCGGTGTTCTTCCCATTTCTGAGATGGGCTAATATCAACCCATGAAACAAGAAATATCACACTAAAGTTTAATTAAAAATGTGTTTAAACCTATATAATGGGAAGTAAACCACTTTATGTAATAAATTTTAGTTTACTGAACTGTTTTGTTCTCAGTTTAAAATTTCCGTTAAAGAATTTCAGTTCAGAAATACATTATTAAATATGGTATTGTACTTTCGGAATATACAGTATATACTCGTGTATAGTGTGCCCTCATGTATAATGCGCACCACAATTTTTGCAACAAGTTCCAGAGAAAAATTATGTGCCTTGCTAGAATGTAAAAAATTATGGGAGTAAAAAATCGTGAAGCAGCGTGAGGGAGGCAACGATGGATTTGCTAGGGTTGAGAAGGAGGGAAGGAACCGTGGCTAACAAAGAAAAGAGGGAGGAAAGATGACTCACGGTGGCTAGAGTGGGATGGGTGGAGAGGATGCAGAGGAAAAATTATTACAACTTGTGGCATTGCCGTCAGAATATGTGTTTATGATATTTATCAAAGTAATTGAAAGTAAAAGCTAGTGAAAAACTTAAAAATTACTCAATATTTTTTTATAATTATTAATACAGTAATTGGAAAAAAGGTTCACAACTTGTAAAATTTCGAGCGATTCACGAGAATTTTGATTGGTTGGTGTTTAATAAGTAATCTTCTAACCATTTCCATGAGTTTATGGTTATATAGGACTTCACCAAATTTTATATATTATTCCTCTTCCAATTCCTTACATCTTTTTAAAAATGTGTTTTTGTACCTTGTCTGTGAAACTGTGTTTATTCTTTTTTCAGGTTTAGTGGGCTTGTCTCGTTGCCAGAAGCACAGGAGTGCATGTATACATATGCTGTGTTTGCATATAAGCTGTTCAACTTAAAAGATTTGCTGTTAATTTTAGTACAGGATGCAAAAAATATTTACTATATTTTTTTTTTTTACATAAAGCCAGGCAATTTACTTCAAACCATCTCTGAATAGGTATATTTCTTAGACTTTCTGATACTGAAACATTGAAAAAGAGTTCCAATTTTAACAAACTAGTGGGAACTAGTTGTGACCAATGTTTTCTGTAACCACAATTTTTTGTCATGTTAGCCTGTGCAGCAGATATATGGATAAAATTACCAAACTTAAGCTGTAGGCAGGTATGATAGCAATGTTA
The DNA here is from genome assembly GCA_003012365.1 of Medauroidea extradentata. Classification (NCBI taxonomy): domain Eukaryota; kingdom Metazoa; phylum Arthropoda; class Insecta; order Phasmatodea; family Phasmatidae; genus Medauroidea; species Medauroidea extradentata. The sequence continues at coordinate 4,947 of PNEQ01056078.1, forward strand.
ATATGTGACATTTTATATTAAAGAAGCCTAATTTCATAATATAATCATGTTAGTACAAGAATTGTGTGGACTGTTGCTGTAAGCAGAAAGCATAGATGTAAAAAATCCAAAGATTAATTTTATTGTTAGCAGTAAATTGCTCATATTCTAATGTTGTAATTACATTTTGTAAAGCTCAGTGAGTAGTTTTTCACATTTTTTATTGCTGAGAACTGATGAACAGATTTACCTGCATAATGTATTTTGTGTTGTGAATTGGTGTCCTCAGTTTTAAGTGGATTCAAACCATTGTATTAGATATACAATCATACGTTTATGATAAATGTACATGCTTGTTTTACATTATGTGAGAAAATTTGGATATATTTGTATTATTTTAGCTACTGATACCATCTCTGTGAATATTGATTTTCCTAGTGTGTCTTATGTCACAATCACACGTTAGCTCAATATCAAGAAGTACAATACAATATTTTTCATGAAAGTGGTGTTAATAATAAACTCAGTGTTATTTATTATATTGTATATATTTTACACAGGAAAGAAATTTTGTGATATAAATGTGATGTATAGTAACAACAAAAACCTTTTCATTGCAGTTCATGTGAGAGTTTTTATTTGTATAAAGTGTGTTAAAAAAATTGTACAATTGTATTAAAAATGTTGTTTAGTTGCCCATAGATTACATTTATTTAAATGTTAAATATGTTATAATAGATTTTATGTGTAGTTCTCGTATTTGGGTAATGTGACTTTAATACTCAAATGTTTATTTTAAGGAGCTGTATGTGCTGTAATGTTTATTTTATGTAATATAATGTTGTGTGCTTATCTTTTTGGGATATATGAAAGAGATTAAGAAACACAAAATTTAAATTTGTTAATATTTATTGGTTAAGCATTGAGGAACTTTTTGTGTAAGATGTGTACTGTGTTTCAGTGACCAATAACCTGAATATTTTTTTTAATTTTGTCAATCAAATCAAAAACATAATACTTGTTTTATCTTAAAGAATTTTCTTTTGGTTTGTTTGTTAGCATGTTTTTATATTTGTAATATTGTCTGCTTGTGTGCCCTGGTTGTCATTTCGTATTCACATTTTTTTTTTTTAACTTTGTACATTAAAACCCTGATTCTATGACCACAGATAGAATGACTACAGTTATTTACTGACAGCATTCTTGGGACCCTTAAAAATTTTTAGTAGTGCTGAAAATTGCAAATAGCTGCAATTTAAGATGTGTTAGCTAACTACAGCAGTACAAACTAGAGGTTGTATCGTGTTCATCAATTAGTACGCCACAGGAAAAAACCGGCAGAAATGCTTAGAAAATATGTCAGCTGCAACATACCTGTTGCGTGCACCTAGGGAGCATTGTTGAATGCTTCCTGTGTGACATATCCATGAGATTGAGAGACTTGCACTTAACTCTCTCACTATGGGCTGTCTGCTCTCTGCCTTCCCTCCCTTCTCTTATCTGCCTCCCCCTTTCCCTGAGACCTTGACTCTGCCTACTGTAAAGTTCTCTGTTCTGCCTACTTCCGCTTCCCCCTTCTTTTTTCACTCATTACATCATGACGCTGCCCACACCGTACAATCGCTTGGCACTCAACCAAATGCTTAACCAGGAAGAGAAGAGGAGTTGGTGCCGCGTTCACTGTTGACAGTAATAAACCTGCAAAAAGTGTGGACATCTTCTAGGCATGAGAATGTGGAAGAATATGTTAGGCATACAGTCCTGACACAGGCAGGTGATATTTATTATCGTTTTGGACCCTGTTTCCCATTGCAACAAAGACGATGAATGATCAATTTGTGTGCTGTCAGTATTTTGACTCTGTAGAGACATAGCTAAAATGGCATATCTTTTCAGATAATAAATTATTGCATGCTTTGAAATTTCAGCAGTGAAATCATTATTTGAAGTAAATGAAGAGAGCTTAGAAAACTCTCTGTAAGGGATTTAAAAAAAATGAAAAGGGCGTTTAACTGAAGTACTTGTACTGAGATTCCACTGTAAACAGATTAGATAAAAAAAACATTTGACAAATGGAAACAGCATCACTTAACACCATTTGTAACTGTTATCCAATCATTTTTGTTTTCTTTTTGATGAGCTTGGCAGATGAGAACTGCTAAAGCTAATATGTAGTGTTATGTTTTTTTTTTTTTTTTTTTTTTTTTTTTTTTTTTTTTTTTTTTTTCGTGTCTTCACTTTGCTAGTTAAGAGTGTGTGAAAAGAGCAGGCTTATAAAGAGAATGCAATAGTATCCCACGAGTTATGCAACGGTAATATGGTAGTTGATAATAACCTTATTTTTTCACTATTACTATACTTGCCGGCATATAGGACGATCCCGCACATAAGACAAGTCATAGTTCTGAAGGTACAAAATCTTGAAAAAAAAAAAGGTAAATTATGAATTTTAAAACTTCTGGCAGAAAAATATTTTTTCCTTGGCCAGAAACATTAAAAATTTTGTTCAAACAATTTTAATGCGTTTATTACAATTATATGAACTTCATAGGAGACACATAAAACAATAGCATTGGCTACTACTGCCCTCCGGGCGCCCAAGGAAATGCACGGCTGCGGCACTTGTGGCCGGCGACATCATCTGTTGCCGGGAGCTGTGCGCGACTTGGCAAAGCCGGACTGAGGCACGCTGCGCGCACTACATGGCAACGCCGAGCTACAATAGCTGCTTGCAAGGTAATCACATTCCTGTGCACGGTTGTTGCCTGCCAGCCCAGTACTAGACAGAAGATACATGAATATGTGGTACGGTACCTAGATCCTCGTTTTCTCCGCCCGAGAGTTTTGTGCTAGCGAGACAAATTATCTAGGCACGTGGTACCTAGATCCTCTTTTCTTGGCCAGAGAGATTTGTGCTGGCGAGACAAACAATCTAAGCATGAGGACCTATATCCTCATTTTCTTCGCCCGGGAGTTGTGGGCTGGCGAGACAAAGGATCTATGCATGCGCTCAAGCTGCATCAATCACCAAGCGATGTACGCTTCGCCGCGAGGTAAAAGTGGCCTTTGTTATAAATGTTGCTCGTCAAAATTTTGTACCGTAAATTTTATAAAAAAAAAGTGGCACTTGTTTTTATTTTTGATGTAAAATGCAATTTCTTGAAACATCATATAACTCCACAGCTTACAGCTTAACTTTCAAACGATTTTTAGGTTACCAAAAATTTTCACATCTTCATATAAGACGAGTAGCAATTTTTTAAGGCCAAAAATATGTTAAGATATAGGTCGTATATGCTGGAAAATACAGTAGTAGTAAGTTTTGCATGGGTGGCAGCAATAAGTTAATGTAAGGCTAAAAGCCAAAGTGTTCATAGTCGGGAATGAGAATTTTAGTGCCAGCCTATGCCAGGAGCAGCTGTAGCCTAATGAATTCAAGTTCCGGGAGAACATCATACTTCTGTGCTTGCGGCTGTGAGCAAGGTTGTAGATGTTGCCTGCCTATGTCTATGCAATTGCACTGGTGCTGCCTCTATCTACGCGCTTTTGTGTGGATACATATGGTTAGCAAGTCATGCCATATACAGTGCGGTCAAGCCTCCCATGCCGACACAAGCAAGATGCTCTCTCTTTTTTGGAGGGTTGATTTTGAGAAAAAAATTTGTTTGGTGTGTGCATGTTTGCAGTGTGTATTTTTTTATGTTGCTCTACCAGAAGTGAATATAGTAACATAAGCACATAGTTTACTCTGAAAGAACTATGCACCACTTTTTTGTTTTCATATATTTGGTGGCAAGTGAAGGGTTGGGTATTATGTATACCTATTGAATAAAATTAGTATTTCACAAAAAAAAAATATATATATATATATGTTTTACAGCTGCGAAAATTAAGCATTCACTTTAAGGAAAAAACTTTTTAAAAAATGTGTATAATTTTGGGGTGAAAAGGTTGTTTCCAATTTGATGACAACCACGATTTTACAACAACGAAGTCGTAAAGTCAGGGTTCTGCTGTATTTATATTGTTACAGATAAATATTATTACTTAAAAAATTTTTCTCCCACAAATATAATGAATCTTTTAGTCACTTGGATCTAAATAATTAGGAAGTGTTATTTTGTCTTTGACAATTTCGTTGAAATTAGGGTAAATGATTCAGTGGAGTACTGTCCTACACTATTGCAGTGCTGTCTCGTCTCTAAAAACCAAGAAAGTTCACTCTTGGTTAATACATTGCAATGCAATGGTGCAGATCTCGGATATTTCACTAAACTAGTAATATTTTGGAACATACAGTATTTACCCATGTATCACCTGCACATTTTTTTTTCTCAAAACAGAACTGAAAAGTTGGGGTGCGAGTCATACTCCGAAATCAAGGTTTTTGGACAACTAGTGTCTGGAAAAGTTAGGTATGTTGTATATTACAGACTGCTATATGGATTTATTGTAACGGAATTATAAGTATCAAGCCCTTTAATATCGGATTGTTGTTCACAAGCAATATTTACACAACGCAGCATTACCATCAGCCAAAGCGACAGCAGTGTAGGCGGCTGCCGGCCCTCTGGGACGTGCTGAGCTTGTGGCACACAGGGCATGCCGAGCGTCGCCAAGCCAGCATGCACCTAAATTCTTTCTCATTTGCCCTGTCTGATGAGCAAGCATCTAGGCACTTGCAGCGCAGCGTGTGGAGGCTTGGAAAACCAAGAACAGGGTAGTGTTTCTTTGCCGTGCTACAATGAGCAACCGTACAAAGCGCTAAGTACAGACAGCTTGCTAATTGGGTGCAGTATACATTGCGGCTGTAGCACTCTTATCTCGCATGCCGTGCAGCATGCCAGCATTTATGTTGTCATTGCATTCCTTCGCTCTAATAACTGCTGAACACTATACTTTTGAAGAGTCATTTAATTTTTAAGATGTTGTCTACAATTTAATTCAATTAGTATTTAATGTTATTCAATTACATTCTTTTACAAAAGGCAATTAGCCTAAATTGCTGTATTGTAAGCAAAATTTTTTTTTTCCTGTTGAGTTTGTTCAAATTGTAAGGTGCAAGTTCCGTGGGGTGGGTGGTACATGGGTAAATATGGTATTCGGAAATGTCGGCTTATGCATTGTGTGTAACTTCTTGTACTCCCATTTTGCAGCTATACTTCAAATAATGTTTATATAGCATTGTGTAAAAGTCATCAACCTAATATACATCAGTTTTATTTTAGTGGTTTTTGGAGTATTTGTGTCTATCATATATAATGGTAGTGTATCCAATATTGTACATTTGAACCGAATGTTATTTTCAAAGGAGCCTGTGAAACAATTGTATGTATATGCAGACACACTTCGTATGATACAACCAATAATTTAAAACAATTTTTAGAAAATTGGGAGGTATAAGAGATCTATAATTTTTCAGTTTTGTATTTGAACACCGTATGTATGTAGGATTAGCTTAAATGATGTGCCTTTGAAAACATATAACTTTAAAAGTAACTAAAAATATAATGTCTTGAAGTTTATTAATAGTTTCTCACTCATCTGCTATGTATTCAAAATGGTAATCTTTAGACCAACACCATCATAACAATACACACCTGTGATACTTTGCTTGAAGGTGAGAGGCTTGTCCACTTAATATTTGAACATTTTTGCACTGCTCCGCCCCCATCTTACAATCCTGTAATTCTAGTGTTAATCAATTCATATTCTATGATTTGTCAAGAAATGTTGCAAAACACTATGGTTTCCTAATCTAACTGCACATTTTAGTTTGGAGTTCAGGGAATTTTGTTTCTTTAATGTAAGTGGCAAACAATTGGTCAATGCAGCAAATGTAAATTATTGGTCATGTTACTTATGTACTACTTGTCTTTCGTATATTTGCAAGCAGTACAATTTAGTGTAGTGAATCACTACAGGAGTTGAACCCTTCAGCATTAGAGCAAGAAAGAGTGGAAAACATAGCAAAGCTACTTTTATCTACCACTACTTTATGCTTCCAATTTTACAGCAGAATATGATATTCCCATATCAGAGTTATTCAGTACATTGAGATCTTACACCTTGCCTTTTACTACTGTCCAATAAGATGGATATTAAACTTTGAAATGTCCTTTAATAACATACTGGATTGATTGATTATTCTAAAATTATTCTGATTTTACACTAAATCTCTGATTTCTCTGACTGGATAGAACGGCTGCAGTTACTGTCCATCACTTTTGGGGCCCTTTTAAAAAAAATTTGAAAGGTTAAATTCAAACAATTGTGATTTAAAGTTGCTAAAAATTTAGTTTCACTGCACACAGCAGTACAATACTAGTAGTTGTGCTGCTTCTATGAATTGGTAAGCCACATTCATTGGGGGGGAGGGAAGAAAAATATTAAAGTCTTCAGCTGAAACACACGTGAAGCATGCACCTAGGGAGTATTGCCATGTGCCTAGTGTTATGCCCACCTGCATGAAATCTACTCTTTGAGTGGGTGACTCATGTTAAGCTCTCTTATCTGACATGATTTGCTCTGCTCCCCCCCTCCCCCTGACTTTCCACGTTGCCATGCACTACCAGTTTTACCTCCTTTATATCCGTCATGCTGGTTGTGCCTGTGAAATTACTGCTCACTTAACCAAATATTTAGACAGAGAGGAGGCAGGATACTGCATGCGAGATAGCCTATCACTTTTGACTGTAAATATTTACTAAAATATGGACTTTTCTGGGTGTGAGAATGGGAGAAAATATCTAAGATGTGACAAATTATACTTCTGACACACGCATATAATTTTTATTACCATTTCTAACTTCCTATACCATCACAACTAAAAGGTGTAGCTCTCTGTTTATAACTATGTTTGCATGTCAACACTTCTCAAAACAGATTAATTAAGAAATGAGAGCCTTGATGAGTTGAAATGTCATTTATGTCACTTTTAGCAGGTATCCAGCCATAGTTCTTTTCTTTTTGACGAACTTGGCAAATGAGATCTGGTGCTGACAATGCATTTTTTTTCTCCTGTAGTTATGCTCTGTGAAAAGAACAGGCTTGTAAAATAAGAATGTAATAGTGTGCCACAACCTATATATGCAGTACTATGGTAGGTTTTTTTATTTTAGTAGTAGTAATGCCAGGGCAAGAGCCAAAGTGCGCAGTTGTGCAAATGACAGAATGTAACTTGGGCTTGCCCTTGAGCAAGGTCAAAGATATTGCCTGCCCTTCTCTTTGCAACTGTGCTGACTGACTGTGTGTTGTGGGGGGGGGGGGGGTGCATGTGTACGCAAGTGCAGGCACATACATATGGGTTAG
>PNEQ01056079.1:0-12234 GCA_003012365.1 Medauroidea extradentata
TCATCATGTTTCGGATGTGCTGGCAGTCACGTCCGCCGCCCTCGAAGGGTTAAGACGCAGTTGGGACAGGTATCTATGACGTAGTTTATTCGGGTTTTCCACTATGAGCCACCCGGGCTTTGAGTCATCGGCCAGCCTTCAAGGTGTTACGAAACAGCCGCCGACCACTGGCCTCCAGGAACATGGCACGCAACACTATTATGAAAATGAGCAAATGCAGTAATATTATGTTAAAACTACTTATTCGTCTTAAATGCTCACACAAAGCGGAAGAATATGCCAGGGCAGGAACAGAAAGTGAACAGATAGTTTATTAAACTGATGTAAATACATGATATGAGATATACGTGCACACTTGTTTCTACATAGCAGATAAGGTCGAGCTTACCGTCACATTTGAGGTTACAATCTCCTCCTCGGGCAGTCCGCCCACACCAGTACTTGCTGTTAATCTGTAACACAACCATTACATTACATTACATTACATTACTCAACGTGGCAACTGTCGCTCACGTCGAACATTGTTGACTAGTTGGGTTTCAGCTATCACAGGTTATATTTATAATTTATACAAGCACCGACAGACGAACGGAAGAAAAACTCTCAATATAATAAAATACAACATACAGAGTAATTGTATAGTAACTAGAAATGTGTCTTTATTAATGTCAAATAGCATTGCTATAATATGTTGTCTATTGCAGTAACTCTGTAACTTCATGTTTACTTATCTTTGTTGGAAACCGTTACTAGGCCTATTGATATGATATAATAAATATTTTTATCCTAGCTTCAAATCTTCGTGGAAAAAAAAATATTCTTCGCAATTACTTTACGCCGGGAAAAAAATTACGTAAGTTATTATTTGTTCAATAATTTCCACTAAAATACAAGCACACAAACTGAGCTATGAGGGGATGGTTTGTATTAAGTTACAAACTATCAATAGTAACATTAATCAGGGTTTCCACTGATGACTGTACCGAGGGGCTGAAACTTCATGTTTATATATTCAATATACATTGACTTTTTTCGGTAATCTCCTAAATTGACGGACGATATGTAGTTAATCAATGAAGTGTATTTGCTCGGTGTGTATCTAGATAGTGAGGAATCCTGGTGTGTGATAACATTGTCCCAGGTTAGAGTGAAGTATCTGCAGTGTCTACTGACAGTCGTAGTTGTAACTAATGTTGTATAGTTTACTGTACAGTCTGACTCGGGTTTCATTGTATATTTGTCTCTAGTATAAGGTTGTCGTGTTATCAGAGTTCCACACTTTACCTGCATACAGGCTTACATTCAGCTAGGACATGCACAGAGAGGAATCTAGGGCAGTCATAGCAGTGGCAACGTAGCCCGTGTTTACAGGGTTGTCATATCTACTAGACTCTATGTTAGGACTCACCTGGAAGATACCGTAGTCATAACTGCCGTTCTTGTTAGGTCCGCCCACACTCTGTGATCTGAGTCCACTCTCGTTCTGTGCCATGCACACCCCTGCAACCAACAAACACCACCGTGGACACCCCTGTCATCTCCTACCTCTGCTCCTGCTTCCAGTCATCTAGTTACAGGCATGAAACATTCATACAGTATATTACTTCACTCAAGAATCACGTCACATCCGCCGTCCGTATATTAACACCATCCAGAATTAATTTATTCGAGTTCTTAACAACTCGAGCAATTCACGTTTGAAACAATTTAAAGAGGATGATTGTGCGCATTTCCTAGAGCATAGCCAACATAACAGCAATAAAATCAATAATGTTTCTCATTTGTACGCTTTCGGGAAGTGACTGGCCGTTTGAAGTCAACACTGACAAACAGGTAAAAGAAATTCTATATACGCTGTTTGTTACAATTTAAACGTAGAAATAAACTGAACAAGTTAATATATTGCATAAAACTCAAAATTTACAATGTAAATCATGTAGACTTTAAAGGGAATGGTACTGACCATCTTAAATCTACAGTTTTTCCCCTCTGGAAGAATTCCTGCAGGTGTACCAACTGTTCTGGATTTTTATACTTTAAATGTTGGTTTACTGCATTTTTTTTTAATTGTTAGCTAGTAAATAACTTCCGTATTGTGACATTTGTTGAAACCTAAGAAAAAATACAATCTTCCTTGTCTTCCAACAAACGCCAGGTAATATAGAAGTAATATATTAACTAAAGACATGGAATGGTTTAGTAGATCACAGTCTCCTTAAGATAAACGACAATTACGGCTTGCGTGGTAAGTGGACGTAATTAGAAACATCTTGTTACACGGTAGAACAACATCAAACCGCAGTAAACTGCCAAGACACTCGTGTCCGTGTAAGCTACAAGTAACATTAAGTGTATATTTCTGGTTTATTCGCAAGTAGGCGAATAATGAACAAATCGATGACACAGCTCAAAAGAGAAACGACTCAAAATTCTCAGTTTTGAGTAAAATGCACGTAGAAAGATTTCCATTTCGCCGAAAAACCTGTTAGTTTCCATATTTGGTTGGTGTTAATTTGAAGCAAAAGTACATAGGTAACAATTTAAGGTGTTTAAAATGTTTATTGTCTGCCTTTGCTGAAGTTATCACATCTTAAAATTCAATAAATACAATTTCTAGCTCTTCATTGGCAGTCAGAATAAAGTGCCATGTTATTAAAGCGATGCATTGACGTGTTGTTTTTATTTTCAACTGAGCAGACTGCACTTCTGTCTGTGTGTTGGTGAGCCAAACTCCGAAATGTAATTTTTTCAGTTGTTGCCCATTTGAACTGGGCCATCGTATATGTTTATAATGTGGCTTCATTGCAATAACAAGGTACATGTGAGAAGTGAAGATAAACACTCGTGTAACTTGGTAGTTGACAGTTGAAACACTCGATGACCGTAGTAAGTAGGAAGCAGTTGACAACCTCTGCCCTCGAGGCTATGTATGTATATAGCACGTGTGGAGATAGTTATCAATAGGGGGTAAAGAAAGCCTGTTTATGTACCAGCGGTTCCTATTTAAAATCTCGAAGGCATTCACAAACAAGGCTTGACGAAGTATGACAATACCGCTCACAAAGACGACCGCAAACAACACAGCTGATTGGATATAGTTTATGGACATACTTCATTGCGATGTATATGTCTGTCAGAAAACATAAACAAGCAGAGTATGCTTTAGGCAACATGATACGTACACAATATACAATCATACAAGTGGAACCAGGTCATATAAAACAAGGACAACCAAACAAGAAGATAAGAAAGAAAATGAACACACCAGACACGACCGAGGCTTGTTTGAGGCCAGCTCTGGCAAAATTACAAAGATATAAAGTACACGATGTAACATAAACAGAACATAGTAGTTTCCCAGATACGAACGATTCAATTTATATTATATTAATGTTATGTACGTATCCTGTTGTCTAAGGCATACTCTGTTTGTTTGTTTTCCAACTGTCTACAGTTTTCCTTAACAGTCATCTACACAGCAATAGAGTATGTCAAAGAAACTACATCCAGACATGTACTCCCATTGCACATTTCTTTCAAAGATAATAACACAGCTGAACAAATGACAGTCGACTCTGAACAGCGGAACACAGTACACCTATGGACTGCTGAGTAGACCTCGGATATGACCCTAACAGCTTACTCCAAGTGACCTCACTGCTATTAACATTCTGCTACGGAGTTTAACTAGGAAATTTATGTCATAATTAACTAAATAATTCACAATGTAAATATCCGACATTTATTTCCCACACCAACTCCGTCACTGGAACTCGATAGCCAGGGCCTTAAGGCGGCCGCCTGGTGAAGTGTTTGTATGTGTGAGGCGCTACGGGCGATGCCGGCTGGCATATGTATTGTAATATCGCCTCTACGCGCAAAGTCGTAAATACGCGCGCAGTGTTCCCGCCGTAAGGTTTTTACTGCTGGACTTAAAGCGGTGATACTATCATTTTACTGAATCCACCATTGTGATTACGTCCAGTGTAATTGAAGACCTCTGTTTCGAATGAATCTAGTACACATATCTTGAGAAAGAACCGTCTAGAAAAGCCTATTTTAGCCTCCAGTGGGCGTAATGTTGGAATATGAGTGTGTTGACGCACTAGTGTATCGAAGTTGGCGGCAGTGGTTTTGAACATATTCCGTAATTAAGTTATTTAAATAAATACGTGTTGTGCGTATTAACCGCATTAAGGCCATGGCCCATCATTTATACAACTTTTACGATTATTATTATTTTAATCCTAAGCGCGAGCAGAGATAGAAAAACTGTTGTCCAGTTTTGTTTATAAAAGACCCAGTGTATACTTTGTTAAGCAATTTTTTCAACCTAAAATACAAAGTAGTTTCAACTAATTATGCAATTAATGAAATTCTCGATATGACCAAATTACCTAATTAGCCATACCCGCGTAATTGTTTTTCTAGAAAAATTAGACAACATAGTAGAAACAGTTTTTAACAGAACTGTACAATACTTTTCCGATATCTGCTCTAGTTTGGGAACATAATTGTAAAAGTGACAATCGCGAAAGCAGTATAAATGATGGATCATTGCCTTGAATGTTGGTTTGCTTATTTCCAAGTTGTTTTACTTTCGCCCTCTATGTTTGGTGATCAAATGGCACCCATATAGCCTACTTACCATGCCTCACATTCATTCAAGATATGTCTTTACACACGGATCATATAGTTGTCATTCATCAAGAACAAGAACAATGCGCAGGTGAGCAAATGCTAGATTTATTACTCTCATGCATTTTAAGTCGCGAGTGCGTAATCTTCACAATATTAAAATTGTTTGTTCTAAACGTAATTTTAGTTTAATTTTTGTAATTTTAGCATTGATTTGGCGTAGAATATGACTCAGGACAGTTCAAACATAATGTCATTATTTGGCTTGTCGGATTACAGAATTTTAATCCTACATATATCATTTCTGCAATCCACAAGCCACGTTAAAGGTAGTGTTTCATTAATGTTAAATTCAAACGGCCTGAAGTTATTCGTTTATGCCACGTCGAGGTAATATATTTAACAATAAATCTAAAAGAGAAGTAATAGCAAACATGAAATGAGTTCAAGATGGCGACGTATGATCCTCTCAACAGCTCCTTGAGTGAACTGTAAGATGGCGGACAAGACAAGCGTGCAGGGAACTTGTTGCAACTTGTATCGCCAGACTAGCTATAGCTAGCAACTAGCGCAGTTTTTGTCTGATAACGATAACATCAGTAAGTACTGTATGTTTGCGAAGTGCAGTTCTGAGATAACAGCTCTCCCAGAATGATCGCCTTAGTTTTCCTGCTGGCTTTCTATGTAACAACGTGACGCAGCGAGGGGGGGGGAGAACAGTGTTGCAGCATAACTATCAAAGCATCATGCTTTGTAGTAAACGTTGTACTAACGTCAATGACGAGATCAGGTGAGGATCCAGGGAGGAGCAAAGAGGAAATGTCTTAAACAGCACCATTTTGCACCTTACAAACTATTTTTTTTTTTTCGGGGAAGAGTCACCGCACGCACCCCCCCCTCACACCCTTCTTTGACTCGGGGTGTGGGCGTATCTACTTTTTAAGAATGCCCTCCCCCTTCCACTAGAGCCTAGAGCTGGAACCGTCATTGGACGAGGTAACATTAACTAGTATTTACCAAACAAGGTAGGGCAGTGGTAAAACAATGGCTTCGTATTTCCGGGCCAAATACTGTGAGATCTGGTTTCAATCGTTTCCGAAATCAAATATATCATAACTCTGCCGTTCATAAGTAAGATACTGCGAACACGAACGTTGTTGTAGAAGGTGTCGTTGAAAGTGTTCAGTCTACGTTCAATAAGAGAAATATTAGTGTAAAGTGTTGAAAGTACAATGAACTAGAATTATGTATAGGTTGTTGATGTAAGAAGTGATTCAACTACTTGTAGAGATGTCGTGCTACGATAACCGCCTTTCACAAATGTCTCAATTCTCTCGCTTCTGACTAAGACTTTTTCTCTTATAGTTATGGAGTTGAGTTAATATAATTTAAATCAGTTCTTGTTTAGATAAATTGATAAAAACAAAAGTTTATAATCGTTAGTAATGGAAACAATACGCTTACAATAAAACTTGAAGACATAAAGCTAGCGTCCTTGGTTCGCTTCCCATTGGTTACCCTGGCTTTATTGCCGAGTGACTTACAAACTAGTTTGTCGACCACGCGTTGTTCTGGTACTCGAATAATGACAACATTATGTTCCGTGACAACTCACACAAGGCTGTAAATATATGTATGTCACAAGGCTCGCTAGGTACCGCGTGATTATATTGTGTTCATGAAACTGTGTTCAGAAAGTTACTGGAGTGTCTTAGTTGTTTGCAGATAAATCACAAAGTTCTAAAATGGTCAAGACAAAATCCTCATCGGCACAGCCGAATGAAAACACACAGATAACGTACATGACGCAGATATTATCTACATAACGAACAATATTTCCAGTGATAAATTATCAACTCTGAATATAGCGTCAACTAGCTACAAGTATCGTAATAAGTTCACGGGTCCACATTTCAGATGTTTTTTTTAATGTATAACTTTGTACACGTCATATTACCCTAATTCACGGAGAGCAATTGTTTACACTGACGTACAGCGAGACGTATTTTGCGACTGCAAGGGATGGTAAGGGCGAATCAAATACGCGTATTCAATACTACGTTATCTTTATAAGACTTTCAGACACTACCTGAAAATGAATTTCATAAGTGTGATAGGTTTTCAGTAAATCATTGCAACCATACAAAAATTTAAATTGCGGGTTTAGGATTTTTGAAATTTGTGTCAACGGGCTATCGTCGCGGTTTTATCTTAAAACTCGGTTACAACTTGCTGTGTGGTCAGAACACGAGAAGCGCTTGAGTTAATATTTCGTCCTCAAAGATGAGTTTACAGTTTCTTAATTCAACTGGACGTTATCTGTGTCTTTTCATTGGACCGTGGCAGTGAGGATTCTGGCTAACAATCTGAGAACTTCCTGATTTATCTATGAGCAACTATGCCGTCTCACATAATTGTCGCCCAATTATACAAAGTGCGACATATCGCGCTGGTTTGGAAAATATATTGAGCTAAAGTTTCTCGGCTTTAGAGAGAATTATTTTGAAAACGCATACGAGAGCCGATACTGTAAAATTGCATTGTTACTTTGTTGCGGATTGGTTTTACTATGTAATGTTATTTTTCGAGACAAACTAAATGTAAATATTAGCTAATTTATTAATTTAAAGTAAATGTAATTAACTAATTAGCTGCTATCTCGCTGTCTTCTGTCTCGATATAGAGTATGCAGTTAAAACCAGGCGTAACTAAGTTTGATAATATCGGCTCTCGTTTATGTTTTAACAAATAACTATCGTGGAATATGAAGAAACTCCGGCCCTCGCGCTAACACCAAGCGTTCTGCATCTTATCGTACCATAATTCATATACGTACCATAATTCATATACGTACCTACAAAACTAGAGTTAAATAAATCGAAGAATGCGGCGGCTGTTGTATTTTAACATTTATGGTTGTAAGTGTATTTATAAATGTTGCGCTTGCGATGAACGGATTGTATAAATGTAACCGCACATCCAGCCTCTAGATCTCGGTAAAGCTTAGGAAGCAGTTAATAGCAAGCGTTGTGTTCGCTGTTATTGTTTGTAAATATGTATCAACAAAGTAACACTCATTGACAAATTATATCTTCCATATGATGCATATCACACACTTTACTAAACGCTAGTTGCCTCATGAGTACAGCTTAGGACATGAAAGCAGTTGTTGTGGTTGTCAGTACAGGACACTATGACTTAATTGTTAAGGTGTTTGAGGGTCGGAAGCAAATGAGCTATAAGGGTGGGTTTAGGTCGTGAACCAAGTGACATATCGCCTCTATGTAAATGTTGTTTCAAGCTTCCAGCAGATAACTCGCGTGAACGAGCCAACCTTGTACTTATATCGGACGCGAACACACAGTAAATTACAATAGATGCTTATATCGTAGCTTCAGGAGTATGTGGCTCTTATGTTCTGAGGCACAACAGTTCCGACAATGTTGTACTTGGAAATAGTATGTTAGTATGCGTCATGATTGGTAAGTATCGTTCCGTCATCGTCAGGGATGTTTTATACTGGTACGTAGGTAAACATGCTAGTTGACACACTGGTAGTGTAGTGTAGAGTACTCACAGTTGGATAGCTGTGACTCAGGTATGCCGTACGCCCTCAGCTTCCTCACCAGCTCACACTTACTGAAGAGTCTTGCCTGAGTACCAGACACAACCAGCAGTAGTAGTAGACATGCAGTGTAGCCGGCCATGTTTGTGAGCGTCTTGTGTCCTCACTGCTAACTGCTAACTGTTCATTGCTCGCTTGTGTATATATATGTGTGTGAACCTCTGTAGTCACTGACCTCCCTTCAACACGCGACCATCTACCCCCCTCCCCCCCTCTACTTGTCGCGCCTAGTCATCACTAGTGCTGGCACGTCCTACCTCACTGATACACAGCGCTGTACATAACACTATACCCAGTACTGTACAATGCCACTTGCTGGTTGTTGTCACATCGTCATTATGCGCCTGATTGGAGCTTGTCTTCTCCACCATTATTACTGTACTGACACTTGTTTATCTATACAAAGTTTACTGTTTCCTATGTTCCAATTTGGTTTGTACGTGTCCAACGAAATTTTTCCGTTATTCGCTTGTTTACATTTGAGGGGCCTGGCACAGTGGTCAGACCACTCGCCTCCCAATAAGGCGATCCGGGTTCGATTCACGGCAGAGTCGGTCTCAGGATTTTCGCACGTGGGAATCGTGTCGGACGATGCCACTGGTCGAGGGGTTTTCTCGGGGATCTGTCGCTTCCCCCGCCCCTTCATTCCGGCGCAGCTCCTTACATCATGCCAACCCTAACAACTGATAAAGACCTATATGTTAAGTTCTGACTAACATTTCTTCACTGTTTACATTTGACTGACCCAGAGAAACTTCTAGCACATTTTCCCACGATATCCCACTTTTCCTCTGTCTCAATATGTAACCAGTTACTCTCGCAGCTTATATCAGGCACCTGTAGTACGCAGATTTATTCCAGGTCAGGTTGTATGTACTTATGTAACTTGACGACTACAAGCCAATAGCAAATAAGGAAATAATTCGTACTGATATCTCACGCTACCCGCTTCATAGTCGTGCGCAAGGCAGGTGTGACAGGAGTCTTGGCACCACGATGACAATATTGTAGATGGCGGGATTGCCTTTATTTCACCAGCATAACAAATTACAAAAGCGTTCTAAGTAAAGTACCGCATTTCCAAAAACATGACCCTTTAACGCACAACTTTTGTTTATCACATTTCCCTAGGGTTTTTAAAATGTCTTATTCCGGAATCATAAACTTGTTTTTAAATGAATGTTTTTTTTGACAAAATTGTTTGAAAATATATACTACAAGTTTAAATCTATTTTATTCTTTTAAATATGCTGATATGTTAGGCTTAGTGGGTTATTATATGATGAAGAAATACTTTTGATATTCCTACTATAAAGCTACATTGCCGTGACGTCAATAATGATATTATGTAAGCCTATTCTTTTATTCGTGTATGTTTTATAGGACCTTGTAATCTGGCACTAGTATGCTTGGAAACAAATGAATAGCGACAACTAATAGGCCTACTCTGCTATATAGTCAGTGGCTGAAGTTTGAGCTCGAAAAATTCCCAGGATCTACCCGCGAACCACAGACGCGTGGGTAAGCAGTCACCTTGTTCAGACTAGTCCAGTCAGTTGAGAGACCTTCACAAACACACACTGACAATTACCATGAAGCACAACTGCAGCTGTGAACGTAAGGAAACTGAAAAAAAGAGCTGCAAAAATTTTTTTCGCGAAAACTACCGGGCCCTACAGATTGCGCGTTAATATCATTGAATGAGGATTATTTGACGCGACTAAACGACTTTTATCTCGCCCTCTATACGTGTGTAATAGGATAAAGAAACACGGGCTGAGGGTGAGAAGCGGGCTCGGGAGCGTTCGGTAATGTTCGGCTCTGCCCAGCAGGTCGTTTATTCATGTTCTGTCATTTCAGTAGGACGTCAACTATCTTGGGTTTGACATAAATATTGTCCTTTTATCTTGACAGAAACTAAGAATAATTCTACTACAGGTTATAAAGATCAATGTTATAAGTTTGGCACAGGGAACATTTCTGCCGCTTGAGCGCTGGTATCGCTAGTGCACCAAACTGACCAATCATAGAGCTTTCCTGAATTTTAACTTGCATTAAGTTGTTAATTTAATACGCGAACTCGGTTCCCTTTCACTTTAAAATTAAATTAAAGAACTTCCATAATTTCCATTTTAATTTTAATTTTACTACGGTCTCGTATTTATCTGGTACATTAGCGATACTAGTGAAACTAGTGGCAGAAATGTTCCCTGTGCCAAGCTCTCCACAAGAAAACGCATTTTCGTTCTAACCTGTAGCAGAATTAACCTTACTGTAACTAAGGCATCCATATTGTTTCCATCCGCCATTTTATTTACCAACTCCACGGTTCCGCTGTCCTCCGTATTGTGTTCCAGTCACCCGAAACTTTCCGTTTGACGTTCGTTGACATTACCTGGGGACTGCCATCTTCGATTCTGAGTTGGCCGCCAGGGGCGCTGCAGTCGCTCAATTGATCGTCATGCTAATTCGTGTTAGGAAATGTATTTAAGGGCCACGTGCCGTGCAGACTAGGCGAAGATATCGCTCTTACAGTCGTAATGTGTGTGTCACTCTTAAGATTTCTTCACGTCGAGTATCTTGAGGAATCTGCGGTTGTTTGACGGGAAATGTTATCTTGCCTGGAAGCGCTGCTATCTACAAACCACATTCTAGCGAGGACATCACATCACACTTCTAAATAAACTACCGGCTAGTACGAAGTTCGTTATTATTGGTGTGATAGTTGGCATAGTACTTCCTGCATGTGTAGATGGCTCGTAGCCTCTCTGCCTTCCCCTGTACTCTTTGAAGCCCTATGTTATATTTCTAAAAAGTCTATTGAATTTCGCAGGAATACGATTGGCAAAACCTTCATAAAAAAGAGGGCGGGGCGGGGACACCGAACCTAGAAAAGTATTTGTGTTAACTTTGTAACTAAACTGAGGAAATACTTTGACGGTATGAACGGCAAAAACTGTTTCCTAATGGCTCTTTAATTTTGTGCGTTAATCATAGTTATAATGTACCAACTGTTTCGATGTCGATCATGAAGTCGCCATTTTCAGAGCGACATGTTTGATATTCTGTAGCCGACATCAACAGGAGGACAATAGCTTGGAAAGTCTGTACATTATTGACTTGGAGATGGTGGAGGTTGGGAAGAATTATTTCTGCTAGCGTATATTCTCCAAGTCAGTGCAGTGTTCTGGCATTGTATACTTAGCACAGTCACAGAATATGTAGGGATACAGAAGTGAAGCAGCGCAGGACGGCAAACTTACACTGCATTCAGATACTCACTGATTTCACTGGTCAGGTTTCAGTCATGTCAGTTATTAAATTATTTCTTGAGACCGTGTTTCCAAAGAAGCTATTGAAAAATAACATACATATTATTTTTTTTTCTCGGAGGCATATTATTGGATAATTCTGTGAAATATAATTTTTCTTATCAGAATGTAAGTTTTTAAATAGATTAGTAAACTGAGTGGGTTGGTTACATTTGCATTCGCGAATGGGATTTCTTTATTTTAAATGTTCACAGCAGCCAATCGTTGCGAGACTCGCCGATCACTGACGATGGCGAGATAATTACGTATTACTTGCGTGGTTGCGACTATCTCTCACCGGCAGTATCGGAATACGGGATGTGCCACGCACGTCAACAAAATGGCTTCGCTGGCCAGCAACATGGCGAAAACGCTACAGCCAATCAGCATAAGGCGCTGCCATGCTAGTCGGCAGCCAGGCCAATAAGACACCTGCAGTAACATGCAGGAGCCAAACATATTGTTGCGTGCCATGTTCCTGGAGGCCAGTGGTCGGCGGCTGTTTCGTAACACCTTGAGGGCTGGCCGATGACTCAAAGCCCGGGTGGCTCATAGTGGGAAAACCGCCGACACTACGTCATAGATGCCTGTCCCAACTGCGTCCTAACCCTTCGAGGGCGGCGGACGTGACTACTAGCACATCCGAAACATGATGAAATA
>PNEQ01056080.1:0-12235 GCA_003012365.1 Medauroidea extradentata
TGTCATATCGTCGTACCAGGTCTAAGCAGAACTGCACAAACGTGAAAGGTAAGTAATCATTTCATATAACAAGCCCTCCACATATCGCTGCTCAATAACAGACATTGCTATAATTTTGATGTAGAAATGAAACCAATATGCGTAAAAATAACAAACGTGACGGGAGACAAATGAGATGCAGGTCGACCATTGCGTCTCAGGCCATTAACACATGTGAATTGATGTATTCCAAAAAAGCAACTAGAAGTAGTAAAGATAACTGATAACGGGCACTTTGCCATATACTCTGAAACCAGAGCATAAAATAAATAATAACTATTAAAAATAGTTACATAATAAAATACAAGTAGTGCCAAACGGCACACATTAAGCAATATTTCGTGTCTGGTCATTGCTAGAGGTGATGCTATATCTAGAGACGGGAAAAATTCGCAGGTTCACTGACCTTGTAGGCTAGCCTCCAAGAACATGTGTGTATTCAAGCAGACATTATCTGCTCACTGGCTGCTCGATGACTCAGTGATATGGGCCTGTATTTAGTTGCTTCTGTACTATTGGCTAAGCGACTTACAGGAAGTGTCAAATAAGTCACGGGCCAATTGCGAAAGTGGCACGAACTTACAGTTGCTGTATGTCTAGCTTGGGGCAAAAAAAAAAACGCGAAATTTTCAGGTCTCTAGGTATATCGCGAAAATGTTTTGTGCCAACATGCCCTTGAGAAAGCTGTAGTTCCTACAACTTGCATGATTCGGTGATATACTTCTGACATAACGTAGCTGTTTGCACACCGATGACAAGCACAAAAAATTACAATATGTGGATTATTACTGGCTCAGTCAAGTAGGGGAACATTTCGAAGTACATGCTAAATCCAGTAATCTTTTTGTAAGCTGAACGTGTGTTGAAAACCCTGCAAATAGTCAAGTTTTCCCGCGATAAACAATCATCTTTAGTCTATAGCTAGGGCCCTGTAGTTTTCGCGAGAATATTTTTGCCCCACTTTGTTCCAGTGCCTTACGTGCACACCTGCAGCTCAACTTCATGATTATTGACAGAGTGTTTTTTGCAGGGTAGTTATTCATTCAACTGTGCCAATCAGTACACGGATAGGTATGAGTGGTATGACACATCACGTCTGTGATTTGCGGGTTTAACCTCAAGACGCTACGGCATCCAATCACTGATCACAAAGCAGATATGCAGGTGCGCACGTAAGGCACTGAAACAAAGTGCTGCGAAAATATTTTCGCGAAAACTATTGGGCCCGAGTTATCAGTTTCCGTCTTCTGACTGCATGTTCGTACCGTGAAGGCGGATAGACAAAACGGGAATTTCCACCGACACTTTTTAATTGGAAAACTCTGTTACGGGACGTTTAAAGCGTCAGCCTGTCAGGGTTCCATTATTACGTCATTAAATAAATGGGTCACCGTTGAAAGTTTCATGATTAGCTGTCTCGTAACCCCAGGCGCATGTAGACAAACTGTGTAACGATATAATATTTGGCGTATTAGTATGTCATCACAACAGAATAGTCAACATATTAGGAAGAAGGACGGTACCGATCGTGTTGGAACAGTAATACAGTCGCCTCGCATCCGGGAGGACTCTTATTCGATCCCCGGCTCCGGCCATCCTCATTTAGGTTTTCCAGGGTTTTCCCAATATAATTCCAGGTGAATCCTTATAACTAGAGGCACGAGTATTTCGCGTATTAATCTGGTAGCAGTCTAGACTTCTCAGTCCTATACACACACTGGCCAAAGTCGAATATCCAATGGCTCCTAACCGTACAAGTGGGTAGCCCCACGAATTATTGTATTATTTACTACTGGCTTGCAACCTTCACAGGTGTGTCAAAACAGCTGTCATCTAGTCACAGACGTTATAAAGTGATATACAGGTTATTGGCGTTCAACCTGACCAGCAATCAATACACGAAATACCCGTGCCTCTACTTATAATAGACTCTGGCCGACTCCTGCCGCCTTTCCCTCGTGTTCCTCTGCCATTTCCCGATTTTTCTTTACATATAAACTGAGCCATTTCCTATAACTAGGTACATGCAAAATTCGCGTTATTTTCTGACAGCTGACTAGACTCCAAGTGACTATAGGCTCGTTCGACGTCTCTCGCTGGCCGATATTGTCGTGACTTGCCGCGGAGAATGCTTACACGATAGAGAGGCCAATCTCTGTAAAGACGTAACACATGTAAATTACAATACATAAAAGTTCGTGACCAATTGAATCGCAGATTATGCTCTGTTATGTATAGGAAAGTGAAGTTTAGTCTGCTACCACACGATAACGCGAATTTTGCATGTCTCTACCTATAACTTATACAAGTGCGAAATAGTATTGCCGAATCGCAGATATTCCACAGTTGTACTGAGAAACTGATGCAGACTAGAAGTAAAACCAGTGTAGGTGTTCAACAAATAATCGTGTAATAACGTTCATACAAGTTCGAATAGGTATATAGTTGGGGTTCCCGGAGAGATGAAACAAAATCAAAATACCAGAGACATGTATTAAACCTGTTTTTTTTTTTTTATTATTGTTTAGCTGTTGACTGACGGATGGCGGATTGCAGTTGGCTACGTTAGTAGAGATGGTGGAAATTCGTGAAAATATTTTCTGCCAGCATATTCTCCAAATCAGTATAGCGTTCTACGTCTTGCATGGTTGGATGACGGTTACTTAGCTGTTTACAGACAAATCACAGACGTTCAGTCGTAGCGCGCCAGAATTATCATTGGTCCAGTCAAATAGGGACTCGCCAGTAACTATAGAAAAGAGTCGTGAATGAATAAATTATATTTAAGTCTCTCAAACAGTAACTTCCCCCACGATGAATCACCACACCATTATAGTCTATACACTGTAAAAAAATTTCCTCAAATGTTCAGGAAGTTGTTATCCCAGACGCAGTATGGGACAGTTACCATACCCCCGTCTTGTAAATATGCAAACGTTTACAAATGTTACAATACAAGTCTGGTAACTTTAGTATGCATTTGACTGTTTTATAATTAGGTTTAGGAGTGTTACCATGGATGTCTGGGAAACTATTCTACCATATCTACTTTCTTAGCGCTCCTATACGCACGTCTGGTTAATTTACAAACTATTTTTAGAGTGTAGGTAGAGATGGTGAAATTTCGCGAATTAAATGACCTTCATGTTAGAATCAAATATCATATGTGCTATGTACACTCAAGACCTGTCTATTCGTTCATTGTCTGCTGTTCCACTGAGTAGTAGCAGTTAGTGGACAAATGGTAGGGACTTAGTACGTATAGGATATTTGATTCTAACATGCAGGTAATTGAATTAGCGAAATTTCGCCATCTCTAGCTATATGTGTTAACTGGCAGATAACAGTTGGCTAGGTATAATCTGTGGTTCCGTTGGACGTAAGAATCTATGTGATATAATTTTCTTCTGTGGCCGATTTATGGGCGGTCGGTCATTGTATCTTCGAACTTATAATGGACGACTTGAAAAGAGGCGGAGCTTCAGTCAGGTGTGGGATACTATTCCTATCTCCATGGATACCTTAGCCGAACATAACCTTCATTTAGCTGTTTGGCTTCACATGTCCCGGATGAGATGTGCGTCAAGAAAATTGATTATTTGTTTGGAATTTGCCGTTTTTTTTCCTTCAAGTAAACAATAATCTTATGTATTTGCGTATCTTAACCATGACATTGCGTACAAATCTATGAATGCGCAACATTTTTGCTTTCTGCAACTATCAACTAACAAATCAGCATGTTTGTAAACAAGCTTTGTTTCCCACAGTACTTTTCCCCTGCGGTGACGTCAGGGGACGTGTACTTCAAGTCGTCCATTATCGAGCAGAAGCAAAGAGTTCTGCAATGTGAGGGCCTGACTGTGTGTAGTTATTTGGATGTACTCCATTGCTATATAAATGTTTGTCAAAGAAAATCACATATAATACATTGAATCGAGTCAAATAAAACTGCTGTGTTTTATTTCGTCACATCGTTGTGTCGTATTTTTGTGGTTCATACATTTTATTTGTTTGTAATTTTGCCAAAGCAGGCCTCAAACCTGTGTCGTCTGGCGTTGGTGTCCATTTTTTTCATCGCCTTCGTTGTATTTGGCTCTCATTGTTTTATTTCACCCGATTTCGTTTATGGAATTTTATTTTGTGTAACTTAGTATGCGTATCCTGTTGACTAAACCATACCTTTACGTTTATTTATGTATTCCTATTCTCTTCGGTTTTCTTTGGCAGACATCTGCATCGCAATGGAGTGTGTCCAAAAAAAAACGACGTTTAAAAGCATTCTTAGCAGCAATGTAAGACGTTGTTCACCACAGAGAGACTAGAAGGAGACTACAGCCATTTGCGATCTAGACTGCTGTCAGAAAATAACTCGAAGCTTGCACATCTTTAAGGATGGCATGCGAATGGCCGGACTTCGTGTTGGCACTGCATCGAGCCATATTGTAGGTGAGAAGTGTTCGGAACTCGCTGCAGAGTCAGTAACTCGTTGCTCGTGTTCACTTAGTTGGTCTCTGCGTCGTCGGTTGTGACGTCGAATGTGGCGTGCCAACAATAAACCTGCCGGGATGTCCGACGTCTGGCAGCGTGTGCGGCGAAGACAAGGGGCGTCTGTTAACTTTGCCGCTTGCGTCACCCGAGCCTCTCGGCGTCCAGACGTCACATCTGCGCGTGGGGTTATACTCGACTGTGATCTCTGGTGGGAAATGTAGCAGCATCCGTTCACCAGCGTTTCTGGTGAGCTTCCTCGGTGGTCAGGCGAGATATACTGCTGGGTTTATCCCTGCATCGGCGACCTTACACACGTTAATAATCCTAGGGTAAGATAAGTGGACTTTCGTCTCGTCGACAGACAGGTCATTATAGACGGCGACATACAACTTGACACAGTGACAGCAGCTGGGAGAGGAGTCATCCATGGCCTTTGTTAAGTAACCATCCCAGCATTCGCATGTACACCGTAAAAAAAAATTTGTACTTTTACAAAAACGTTTTTTGGAAACCAGTTTCCAAAAAAATTTTTTGGTAACACTACAAAGTTTTTTTGTATGGCATTTTTACAAACTTCTTTGTATATTTACAAACATTTATGTAAATATACAAACAAATTTTGTATATTTACAGCTAATATCTGGTTAAGTTTACAACTTTTTTTTTGTAGTGTTACAAAAAATATTTTTTGGAAACTAGTTTCCAAAAAATTTTTTTTGTAAAATTACGAAATGTTTTCTAAAATTTGTCAGGTCTCCTAGGTTCATTTTGTTTCTAATCGAAAAATTTTCTCATTAACGTTTATTTTACTAGTTCGTAAAGGTGTTTACGATATTTGTAACCACTTTAAAAAGTTTCTGACATCTTACTTTCATTACCTGACTTATTACGTTCTGATATTAGTTTACAAGATTTTCCTTGTAAATGTACAGTTTTTTTTTTACCGTGTAGCGATTTTGGGGAACCATTCCACGACCTAGTCAGGGGGAGGGAGGTAATCAGGCTCCACCTCCCCAAAATGTTTTCCACTACAGCACTGAAGTCCTGAAATATATCAGCAATAATACCAATCAAACAACGGGCCGTGGCTGGCGCAGTGTCTAGAGCACTCGCCACTTACCAAGGTGATCCGGGTTCGATTCCTGGCCGTGTTGGTCCTCGGATTTTTGCATGTGGGAGTCGTGCTGGCGAATTTTCTCGAGGATCTCCCGTTTCCTCTGCTACTGCTCCGTACATCATGTCACCCCTCGCCAGCGCTAAATTCCTAGATGTCCAAGTACTGACAAACATCCCTTCAAAGCAAACGAAATGAATGATTATTCTATATCTGTGTATATGCCTGTTGGGATATATAAATAGTACCGTAAACCGGGGTTACTTTGACACTTTTCGGGGCTACTTTTGACTATTCAAAACATTAGTTTTAGGGTTTTCTGGTAAATAAACAGATAATCTGAGCCGAGTATTTTAAATAATGCCTTTTATCCTTATAGCTAATGTTTGAAACTTTCGTCACTAAACAATATAAAAACCAAAATTTTGAGTTGTCAAAGCTACCCCGCAATGTCAAAGTAACCCCGGTTTACGGTAGACCCTACTCTGCAACAAAGGTACCCTAAATACCCCACCAGAAATAAACTCCAGTATACTCAATTGTCGGCGTTTACTCTCTTAAAATACGCGCGCCATTTGTCGAAACGGTTTGATTGTATTCTTTCGGACCGATGAGACGCAGCGGTGACACCCTGGACTCGCAAACAGGAGGGCCAGGGTTCAATCCCCAGCTTCGGGACATCCTGATAACTGTTTTCCATAAATCGCTCCAGGTGAATGCTGGGATGGTTCGTTTACGAAGGCCATGGCCGACTCGTCTACCAGTTCCTGTCCTCGTGTTGTTTTCTGTGTTACAGTCTGCCGAAGAGACGTGCGATCCTGTTAAATTATAAATTAACTACATTGATAGATCGTATTTTTCTTTATGTGATTTTCCATACAAACATTTGGTAATATTATCTTTGATGTAAGGAAAATTATGTCTGTTGTGAGTTCGTAAAATTAAAAGCAGAAGCAATCCCGAACGGTTGTGGAAAGTTACCTGACAGATTGAAAAATTCCTATACAATTCATGCGAATTATCCTCGCACAGTAAGGGGTAAAAATTACGTATCATAACATAATTGCGTGCATTTGTACCAATTTAGATGTTATCGTACATTTGCCTCATTCTTATCCTAAGTCATTATAGGGAAATTTTCTGCGGAAACTGGAATTACAGCACTACACCCTGGAACTGTGGTTTCCATATGCTAGTCACTGCACACACTAGTAAAGATCCTTGGAAAAAAAATTTACTTCTCAAACACGCATTCTGGTGAACTTTCCTATATTTTACAGGATAGTCATAGTTAGATAACAAGTCTTATTACATTCCTATACAAAGATAACCTTTGGCTTCAAAAAAGTTGGCAATGCCCCTTTTTTTTCTATTGTTTTCGTAATAATTATTTTTAGCCCTAAACATGGGTAGATATAATAAATCTCTTTGTAATTTTTTATGGTTTTCAGTACCGTGATAACATTCTTTTTATCGTACCTGACTTATTAGTCGAAATCGAGTAATTACTTGCCTTGAAAAAAATTACCTATCACAGCAGAAACAATTTTAAACTGTAAATAATGAACATATTCTTTTTTATATCTGCTTTCGCTTAAGCTTATAAATATAGTTATGACATAGACATTATAAACCGGAGAGAACGATCTTAAGTTAGAAATACCTCGACTCACATTTTTCTACAGACACAGGTAACTATTTAAAATCAGAACCGAGGTGTTTGTTTGGCGTGAGAGGTGGCTGAGTTTCAAATTTTGGGGCGCGGAACTTTTTAATTGGACGTGGAGTCAAAATACGAGCCCGGACCTTCCTAGAAGTCGCCCAGGTGTTGATGAATCTGCGGCGACCCGTGACTCCTGACTCCGAGAGAAATGTTTCGAGTAGACGGCGCTATCGTCACGCCTGCGTCACAGCAAATAGCTCATTAAGCGTGTAGAAGGTCGCTGTTGCAAGCCGGATATAACGAGCGAGGTAGCTTCGTTATGCGTGCATTGTGATCCGTGTAAACATACCCTCTCCCCACTTCTACTCACGCCCTCGCCATGTTGCTTCTACACGTTAAAGTTGTTTTCTATTAAGGGCGCCGCCTACCAGGTTCTTAAAATGAGCTGTAGTGTGTTCGCAAATAAGATTTCTTACGAAGCTGTTCTACATGTGCTAATTTCATCACTGTACGAAAAGAAAACGCACTTCAAACGATGACGGGAAGATAGTATCAAATTATAACGTCATTTAAAAAATAATAATTTCGTATGCCCTCAAAAATACTTATTTAAAACCAGCTTTTTCAATTTGTTATATCTGAAAAACTACTCAACGGGAGACGAGTGGAACTACTCTAGAAACATTGCCTTAAAATAATTATACAATAAAAAGATGGACTCATCATTGAAAGTGTCAGTCAGGCGAGTGATCTACGATACCACTGCACGCCGTACAGTGTCTTGCTGTAGAGGTGATACCGCACCAGATGAACCGGTCAACATCGCCCTTGGCGCCGTGCCTCACTCACACAATCACACGGCTAATAAGCTGGCACCTTAAGGGGGAGTGTTAGACAATTTTGTTGTATTTTTAGTTTTTGAACCGTAACATTTATTCAAGTTGTATTATCAAAATTTTCTCTTCGACACAGCATAGTATCTAGTCTTGGTAAACTTCTTTGGCATAAATAGTATTGGAATCTTTCCATCATTTGTTATGCAGAATAATTGCGAGATAATTCTTTAAAGTTAACCTGTAATTCTCTTGTAATGATTCTGCATGACATATTTATTAACGATTCCATTAGTATTTATATCAAGTAATTTACCAAGAATATATGCTACGCTTTATCGAAGAGAAAATTTTTATAATACCACTGAAAATACAATAAAATTGTATGAATACTCCCCCGTAAGAGTACATGGTGCATAATTCAGTGCTAAAAGCATTAGATTAAGATAGTAGGTTTCTCGAAGCCAATTTACAAAAAAAAATTAACAATCAGCAACTTAGGTAATAGATTTTATCAACTTCCTGAGTAAAAATTTTTCTCACGTAACGTATTTCAGAAGAACAATCTCTGACGCTGTAATCTCGTACATTTATTTGCGTCGGAACAAGAGAGAGAGAGAGAGAGAGTGAGAGGTACAACAACAATCTTCGTCGGTTCAGGATCAGTTGACAGGAAGTCCGTCAGCTCTGCCTCGTCAGACAATCTGCACTAGGGTTGCGAGGTTTATGCGACGGCGCAGACTGACGGACGTGACGTCAGAGTGACCTCGCATGTTTAACATCCCTACCCCCTCCCCTCTGATATGTCTACCTCGCCCGCCTGTGTTTTGTCAGACAACGCAACTTGACGGGCGGAAGCCGAGTGCATTCCTCGTCGCGGCTTGGCCCGGCGCCCATCAACTCGCCGTGCATCTCTATTGCTTAGGCACGCAGAATAGCTGCATGTACAGAAGCGTGTAGTATTGGCAGCGGCTCTGACTTTGTACGGTATTTTCCCCACTACAGGCATTCGTGAAGGTGTATCAGCACTGTTTACATTTTATGTTCTACATTTACTCGCTACACCTTTTTACGTTGTTATGTAAAAATTATTTCATTATTTTCTGACATTTTGTGTTATTGTGAAATGCAGATCAACATGTTAATGTACAAAAATTTTTAATTTGCGTTGCAAAATATGGAAAGATAAAATTAGTCTAACTCTCGTAATTAGTATAGTTAATTTTAAAAAATATATATGTATTTCGCAACTTTTCTACACTTTTCTCACACAACTGTTGTATAGTATATCATAAAATTATTAAACATACTGAAGAAGTAGAATATGGGTTTTGATCACTTGAAGAAACACAAGGAATAGAGATTAATTTTGAAATTTGCATTGCATATGTTATGAAAATATTAAGTTTTGTAGTTAGCCTCATTAATTTTTTTTTAATTATGTTGCTCCTTTTTATATTTTATTCATCCTATTTCTTAATGAAATATCACGATAGTATAAATAGATTAAATATGTGTACAGAAACCCCTTAAAGAGTATTTAAGTGGTGGAGCCTGTTTTCCATACATGTATTATGTATATTATGTATGTAAAAGTGGTAAATATGGCTTTTTGGCATTGCTGTAGCTGGAAATACACCAGCCGTAATCGTAAAACGAAACGATAAGAGTCCTGCATTGTACTTAAACACATACACTTTGAAGTCCCATTGAAAGACACTTTGTACGAAAACACTGCACGCTAGTTTAGAAGGTACTCCTCGCTTAGAGGTGAAGCGGTGTGGAGAAAAAAAAAGCTAAGTTCGAAATAACTCTTGCTCTTAAAAAAAAAAAAAAAATAGTATAGTTGTAGGTACCATACTTCTGTTAAAATAGGGACAACAAAACTGTATGGTTGTCGGTACTACTTTGGACAGTTCCTTTAACAATTTGTTTTGTAGAAGAAACAAAGAGCCTTGTTGATTATACAAACCAGATGGTAGCTTCTACAGAACAGATTGTTGAAGGGACTGTCCAGAGTAGTACCAACAACCAAACTGTATTGTTGTCCCTATTTTAACAGAAGTATGGTACCTACAACTTTACTCTTTTTTCAGTGTAATATAAATCTTCTGTGTACTCGACTTGAGGTTTCCCTCGACGACGGAAGGAGACACGGACATGCGTGAGGATCGCTGTAGGAGAAGCCAGCATTGATCCACGTTTCTTCAAACCTTGGGCGAGATTACTTGCGCCCAGCATCCTTCCCCCTACCCCCAGGGGTTCGGTTTCCGCCCCCGTCAGAGCGCCATGTCCTCTCGGGCATTTTATCAACGTTAGTCGCTTCCTACGCTTTCAACCCGTATCACTCATCATGCTGAGTTCTCTTCCCGAGTCGAGATTTTTTTGTCAGATTTGTTAAGAAGAGTCCTCGACTGGCGCATGGACGGCGTTGCAACGTCTCACGCGTATTCTTTTTTTTTTTTACGCGTAACCGTTAAACTTTTTCGTATTATGTTTATGTACGAAAATAACACACACTTGAAACTATGCTTCTATGTTTTCAAAAATTCAGCACGTTGGTTAGAAACTTGTTTTTCAGGCCTCTCAAAAAAGGCTAAATAACGGTTTTTCTAGATTGCTGTAACTCCGAAAATATTACCTGAATTTCGTAAAGTGCAATGCTATTAAAAAATAAAATGTTGTGGTTACTGATCACCGCTTAAAGTCCCGTAGTAAAAAACCTATACAAGGAAAACCTTGCACGCCAGTTTGGCGCACTGCGAATAGAGGCGATATGCTTCTCGTCAAGCGTGGGACACTGGCTCTTATCGCTACGCTGTTCCCACGCGTCAAATGTGGAAATTCGACACCGGCGGAAGTCACATGTCACCTAGAAACAATTATGTACATAAATACAAACAGAAATCCATAATTTCACTGATTTTACGGAAATTATTATTTTCGTAAACGAAAGTAGATATCAAACTATCGCACAGTTTTATTTGAAACAGTGAATGTTATTCAGGACAAAATGCCCAATGGTTTCAGCTAA
This sequence comes from Medauroidea extradentata, assembly GCA_003012365.1. Classification (NCBI taxonomy): domain Eukaryota; kingdom Metazoa; phylum Arthropoda; class Insecta; order Phasmatodea; family Phasmatidae; genus Medauroidea; species Medauroidea extradentata. The sequence continues at coordinate 11,172 of PNEQ01056080.1, forward strand.
TTATGCAAGTAAAGGAATTCTCATTAATTAACGAATTAACCAGATATACATAATTATTTGTCTAGAGAAGTTAGACCACATGAAGACTTTTTTTTTACAAAACTGTGCAACAGATTTTCGATACCTGCTCTGGTTTAGGATAAAAAAAAATTATCGTGCGAGCAGTTGGAAATATGGATCATGGCCTCTGCATTGCACCATATGTTATACATAGGAACGTGAGAAATTCTCGGTAATTTGATGACAAGCTAGACTTCAATTCCTTGACGTACCAGAGGACAACAATCTGTGATTTCATTGGCCACAAGCATCTCTATGTGATGTCATTTACTTCTGTGGCCGGTCTACGAAAGGTTGGTCGCTCTAACTTGACGATTATTATTGGACAGAAGCATTCTCCACAGCATTGTCGACCAATGAAAGACTTCGAACAAGCCAATAGTTGTTTGGAGTCTAGAATGCTGTGAGAAAATAACTAGAATTTCGTACGTCTGAAGTTATGCACCCTCTTAAAGGCGCCGTATGTGTGTGTACATATATATTGTTACAAGTTTGAGAGCACAAACTTTATATGTGGGCAATTCCCATGAGTTCTTTGGGATAGAGGTCTATAATTACAAATAAAAGAGTTAAATTAAGTACTGGATTTAATAGCTCACAAAGCTACGAAATACACAAAACAGTAATCAACTAGAACCCTCACAACACAATTAGTTATACACACAATTACTCCTGTGTCACAGACACGTTAATTAACTTTGACAATTAAAGCACAAGAAAAGTCTACCATCAATTAATTAAACACTATAAATCACAATAAAATTCAGTCATATATCCAATCAACAGTATTTCTAATAATTACAACGTACAACCTTATCAGTCCGAAGTGGTGATGGCTCACCATGTGCTGCGCAGCACCCCGAGTGCACCGCTGTCTTCACTCTTGAGGTCTTCTGTTCGACTCCCGTCGCGCACCTCCTCTTCGCCTGTCAGTCCGCCGCAGCAGTCCTCTTGTATCGCCAACACTGCTCCGCAGGTAGCCGCCTGCCGCCTCACAGTAGACT
>PNEQ01056091.1:0-52053 GCA_003012365.1 Medauroidea extradentata
CGGGAAAAACCACTATATCAAACCGCCTAGTGCATTATTTTCTAACACTTAATCCTTTCTTGATAAACACGTTGCAAGAAGTCTAAATATTACATCAATAGCATGAAATTTAATCCTTACCTCATGGTTTTGCTGCCGTTCGTCCGTGCCAGCCGTTCTCACATGTAACGATGCTCCGCCATGACACCTTTACCACCAATTCAGGTTTGCCACCCTCATATTCATGAGACCAAATATAACTGCACTGCGTACTTTTACCCGCCGCGCACTTTTACCCCACTCTACTCTAATGTAACTGTTGTCAATATTGAATTATATGCAGCAACGGCTAGTGATTTTTTTCAAAGGTTAAATCTTTAGTGCTCACTTTATTCCGAATGACCTATACTGAAATTCATATAATTTAACATGTAGGAAGGACACTAAACATAATGCACACTCTAAAAATTAGTTTGTAAATTTACCAGACGTGCGTATAGGAGCACTAAGAAAGTAGGTTTGGCAGAATAGTTTCCCAGACATCCATGGTAACACTCGTAAACCTAATTATAAAACAGTCAAATGTATACTGAAATTACCAGACTTGTATTGTAACAAGTGTAAAAGTTTGCATATTTATAAGACGGAAGTAAGGTAACTGTCCCATACTGCGTCTGGGATAATAACTTCGTAAACATTTTAGGAAGTTTTTTTACAGTGCATCCTTCTTGTGCAGTGGCGAGGCATGTAATTGTTCCAAGGGAAGAGGTACTGGGCAATGACTTTACACAATGCTGAATGTCTATTGAACCATTAGACTGACAGGTGCAGGCACGCCAACCAGCCAATAGCGTGCAAGAGACGAGAAACGTTGTTGTCCAGTAACACGACTTCAGTCACAGCAAATTGTAAACTATTTGTAGAGATGACGGTTTATCGCGGGTAAACTTGACTATTGGCTGGGTTTCAACGTACGGTCAGCTTATAATGAAAATATGACTGGCTTTCGCTTGTGCGTAGAGCTGTTCACAGTTTGACTGAGCCAATAAGAATTCCGCTATTGTAATATTTGACGCCTATTATTGATTTGCAGACAGCTACTTTGTGTCAGTCGTATAACACCCAATCATACATGCTGCAAGAAACCACAGTGTTTTCAAGGGTCGTTGGCACAAAAAAGTTTCGCGATACGCCATCATCTCTAACTATTGGTTGTGTCTGGTATGAACATAAACACCCGCACTCCGAGTGGATAGTCGGATCTAATAAAATAACTCTTCCCTTTCCACATGACCCCGCTTCGGCATTGTTATTGTGTGCTGTTCGATTTTCTGCAATTATAAAATCACAGAAAGAAAAATTTACTCGATCAATCAGCGACCTTAATTCTGCAATTTGTTTTAAAATATATGCAACGATTTTAATAAGCAGGCTGCATTTGAATGGGTAGAGGAATAGCCGATAAAACAACGAATTTCCACGCATAAAAAAACTAGAGCAAAACAAAAAATTTTTTCCAAATTATTTAATAAAAAAATTAAATATCACGAGACCAAAAAAAGTAACTACGTAAATTGAAGAACGAAGCGGAAAAAAAGGGGAGATGTTCAAAAAAGGCTCGACTATTGTAAATATTGTGTATATTATTTCAAGGATCGGTTGAAGTATAGTAATGTGGAGTGTTGATTTCCCTTTGAACTTTAGATATATGATGGTCAAGGACTAAGGCAAGCTCACGATTGCAATCTTAAGGCAGTATTCATTTGTAATCGCAGCTAATTAAGAAGTGGTGTCTATCAGTTCGTACACAATTTACAACACAAACAGCCGTGGGCGAGTAATTTTGTCCCAATTGCCCACTTATTATTTGTGCGAGCGGACGAGTGCAATTCCCTTAATAACAGGCTTTGCAGATGAGTTGGCACGGCCTACCTTAACAATCTCCTGAAATTAACTTGTGATCGATCTTCTTAGAGACTTGTAAAACATATTGCCGATTGAAATAAAATCGGCAGTTTTTTTATAACCAGTGCCGAAGTCGCAGCGTAAAATTTTAATTGTGCTGCGACTTTCTTGATGGTCGGAGCTAATGATAATGTAACGAAATATTCAAATTACAATCTTTCGAGCTGATATATTGTGAAAAATTGGTTTATGCATTTATCATGAATATTATTGTCGATTAGTTAGATTATTAGTCAAATATCTAAGCCTCCCAGTAGTTTATACAATTCCGAGTATAAACTTGGGAGACTTATGTAAGTCATACACTTGAGTAATTCTGCTGATGCATTTCCCAGAAAAGCTTATACGTATGCAAGCCGTGGAAACAGAATGCAAAGAAGGAAAATTTTACGGACTTATTTTTAAGGAAGTTTTGTTTTTAACATTTGTCGGTGTTATTGTTTTAATTTTTGTAAATGTTGTGTGCAGTGTACAAAAATTTATATTTAAACTGATATTTATTAAATATTTTAAAGGTATATAATTGAAATTAATGTATGTTACAAAATAAAATGTAAATCATCTTTATTGAAATAAAATTTTAAACATTTAGGATTTAAAATTTTACTAGTGCAAATTTTTAAATATGAATATTATATTGAATCTGAACAAATTGATTATAAGAAAAAAATAATATTATATTTAATCTGAACAAATTGATAATAAGAATAAAAAATTTTATATTTTTTAAAAATTTAAATGAAATCAAAAATTGTTACTAACAACATTTTTGCTATAGAAATGAAAGTAAAAAAATATTGTATTTAAACAATTTGCTGTTGAACTTACTAATTTAAACATAGATGATTTTTTTAACAAAATAAGTTATCGAAAGAAATGAAAGCTGGAAACAGATTAAACTGTTCACAAAGGCGCATTTTTACCATTAATTTTCACTGCATTAGGAGCTCTCGGGGCATTAGCTGGTTGCTCATCATCTATTGCTACATCTGTAATTAATGGCAAAAAAAGGACCAAGAATCGGAGGAACAACCTAGATATTAGACATAATATGAGTTAGAAAATCTAGGCACAGGTGGGAAAAAAACTCCACTTAGTAATTTTGACATTGAAAAAATTGTTAAAAATTAAATATCAAACATTTTCGCGGTGTAATTATGATTGATGAATCAACTAAATCGCCACTTAAAAAGAATGTTGAATAATTAATTTGGAAGTTTCTAAAAATTCTGGAACGCATTAGGTAATAACAGTTATTTTTTAAATTAATTTGGAGGCAATCCGCCACGTAAATTAGTTGATAGTTTAAATTGTGAACGTAGTTAAATATCTTATAGCTATGATAGATTACAAAATTTTTATAATGTTATTTGTGGTAATTTATGTGTAAGTACTAGACCATCCATCACATAATTTTAGAAATTCAAAAATAGTTTCTTTGTTATTAAATAATGGATGTCTTTGTAACTGTATTAGTGAAATCATGGATTGACTATGTGAGTAGTATTAATGAGGAAATAGCTGATACATTATACGAAGCAAAAATAAAATTTCATGACTGGATTTGTTTACTTGGACATACTCCATTGCGAAATATTTCCAGCTTCCTCAGAGAAATATGCATACCGGGTCCATACCCGGCATTGATATGATCTTTGAAAGAACTGTGCAATGGGAGTGCATGACTGGATTTATTTACTTGGACATACTACATTGCGATTTCGCAATGTAGTATGTCCAAGTAAATAAATCCAGTCATGCACTCCCATTGCACAGTTCTTTCAAAGATCATAAAATTTCATGTAGAGATAAATTACAAATTACAAAATTTCGTTCAATCAGTTAATAGTTCAAAAAAATAAAAGAATTGATTCGAGTCATTCAGTAAAAAATTGTAAAGATGAAATAAGTTATTCGATCTAATTATTTAATTCAAATGTAAAATAAAATATGTATGTGAAATAAATTACTTAGACATTTTAAACTCAAAAATAAAAACGGTTAATTCAATTGTTTAGGTTATAAATTGAAAACTTGATAACATTGCTAAATATTTAGATTTAAATTACTATACTTTTATAACATATGTTAATGCATGTGTTTCAAATATAAACTCAAAGTGTGATAATATTTTTGAAGACCTAGAATCAAAACACGTTACTTTTGTTAATAACTTAGAATCAAAATATGATACTTTTGCTTAAAAACAGATGTTATGGCGCGTGTTTAGGTTTTAAAAAATCCACTGAACGAATACTCTAATTTCACAACTAATTATATTTCCATCCTCAGTTGTAGGCTTGTAAATGTTGCTCATTCAATTGATGAAACGATGAAGTTAATTAACATTTTCAACATAAATAATTAATTGATAAATTTTATGAAACTAAATTATCAATTAATACAGAAATATTTGAAAAAGTAAAAGATTTTAAATCGAAATATGATACTTTTTTCTTTATAAACAACTGTTGATGAATGCATTTCAAATATTAATGAAAGATTTTCAAAACTAATTACTGAAAGAAAAAAAATTCTTTGGTTTAAATGAAATTTGTATTAGTATTCAAGACCATAAAATTGTGTCAGATGATGATTCAATCGATGAAAAAGATGAAGTTAATAAACTATTTTAGATAAATAATTAAATGCTCAATTACAAAATGTAAACCTATCCATTAATTAAAAAATTCAAGAATGAGATGATTCAATAAAATTATGGATTGTAGATAAACATAAATAAGTAATACGCGAATGTAAAATACTTCTGGGCAAATAAACTACAAATAGTAATAAAATATTACTCATTAATTACAAAGTTCCGATTCACTTGTTAATTTAGAATATTTCCATAGCAATAGAATTTATATTCATTTAGTTGGATTATATAACGCAAGAGTTCGAATTACTTATTTAGCTAACAACCAACATCTATTTGTCTTTACGGTGGATGGGATGGTAAAAGAAATAATAATAACACCAGAAATATATAAAGAAAGTATCCAAGCATATCATAGCAGAAATTATTTAGATTTAGGTGATAGCGCGAATCATTCATTAAATACATTGTCTGGTAATAAGATATATTATGAAATTCCGAAATCTTTTAATGTACGAGATCGTACAATTGTGTTTATTGGTGTGATTGTATAGTATACGTATTCTTAGGGAGATAACATAAAATATTATATAATAAATAATGGACATATTTGGAAATGCATTAACTAGAAATAAAACCTCCTTTGGGCGTTAAACTATAGACAGAGATAGCTCTATATACTAATTATAATGTTAAATCCTTATTCACTTATGTCCAGAAAGTTTTTTTACATAATAATAGCATAAACTGGAAAACGCTGTCCTGTCAGTGTGTTTATAAAAATTAATGTTTGTCAAACTGCGAACCCCACCTTTAGGGTTTTATGCCATAAGAGGAAGCTAGATATAGATATTTATGCGCTGCAGTGCCATCTATTGGCGAATTATAGACAAATGTATATCGTTAAATTATTATTCGTGTTAAAACATGTGTGTAGAATATACCAATTTTCACGGCGATCAGTTGAGTGGCAGAAAATTTAATGTGCTGCAGCGCAATCTAGTGGTGTTTTGGCGAGTTAGATTTAAATTATTATTGTAAAAACGCCCAAGTCTCATGATCGTTGGACGAACGGTGTCGGAATTAATTAAACTCATACGTACCAACATAAATTTTTATTTACGTAGATGTGTTCAGAATTTTCAGTACAACCATGTGTGTAGGTGTAGCAGTACGTTTATACCGACAGCCGAAACTCAATTTTGGAAACTCGTTTTCGGAATCGCAACCAACGTAATGATAAGCGTATAAAGAACATTGTTAAACTGGAGTTTGGTAAACTTGTGTTTTGCTACCTGGAAATCGCGGAAAATAACATTCAAAGCATTCTCCAGATTAATTTGGAACTCTGTTATTATGTACGGAAGAGAACGTAAACGGTAGAAATATCTATCATTTCTATTAATTAACTATTTTTACAATTTTCATTGTTCGTTTATGGACATATTAATACAATAATAGTAACTAACTTCTCCTAATGTGTAAGTATTTGTCGTAGTTACCTTCAAAGTAGCACAAAAATGTCGTTTGCAATTAAAAATGGCGATGTATCCGGTTTCTGATTTAAAAAATCACATTATATAATTGATTTCAGTTGTAACTGTCGACATCATATTAATTTTTAAAACCCCAGTTTAGCCTTTTATACCGCACATGAAAGCTAACTTTGTTGCGATACTTTAGTTACAAACTTAGGCTTTCCTCACGAACAGAACCTGTCTTTTGCGCTGTCTTCGCTGCACTAAAACTTCACTTTCGGTAACCCATGCTTCTTAAACGGACTTTAGGGTGACGGTATAAAGGTACTGTAGGACAGGTTGTATAGCAGTTGGCGCCACGGCACAGTGTTAAATGTTGCGCCTGTGTTATATGCAACCCGACTTATCCGCTTGCTCCTCACTGTATTGTTTTACAGGCGTAGAACGCCACAACTTTGAACATACCTTAAATTTAAAAAAAATACCTTTACCTGTATAAATATACAAAGATTTTGTGTTACTGTTTGTCAAAAAAATGTCCGTTTCGAGTTAAGGTGGGATCTTATTTCGCGTTAATTATCCACGTATAAATTATGATATAATTTTTAATGAATTATTTTAAGAAAATATGAGAGCACCTTAAAATTATACGATTGTCTTTCGTTTAGTCTCCAGTTTTTATACGCATTTGCTGATGACTCTGAAGAGGTGCGAATATATTCATAATTTCAAAATTATATATTTATAATTCCGTCACCTATATTGGTAGGATGTTATTGAATTAATTTACTAGAGCGGGATAGTAACTCATTTTTGAGACGTGTTACTAAACAACTGAGCGATAGCATAATAGCAATCCCACAGTGAGTTGTTGAACATTATATACAAAGTACTTGACTTGGAGGATGCCTTACTACTATAGCTGTAGCTTAACCGAAGCTTCAGGTAACCTAATCATGGTAAGGTTGTTCTCAGTGCTCACAATGACGAACTATTATGAGGCAGTTGGCCATTGCCGGTGATATTCCAGACGGTAATACTAAGGATATTTGACAACTTTCTGCACGTAGAGTTGGTTAAAGCAGGAGGTAGGACAGCATTATACGTTCATTTTTACTTTATTTTTTTTTTAAATGATAAATGTATTTTGAAACCCTGATTCTCTATTCAAACTCCGTGTCAAAAGCTAACTAGGCAAAACCCTTAACATACACTCTAAAATATGATACTGTGCATTACAAATTTATTTCCAGAAAATTTTTGTAGTTACATGTTTAAAATACACCCAGATTACGCTGTACAAATACCATTCAAATAAAATATTGGCTTTTACAATCCATGGCAATATGTTCAAACATTTCAGCTTTGTAGGAATGTTAAAATTTACCTTTGTAAATATGTTCATTGCAAAGTGAGACATTTTAAACGGTTTCCATACTCATAATAAACACAATCAACTATATGTTATTCACTTCTGAGACTTTATCTATCGAATGCGTTTAAATATGTTGGACTGTGTTTGTTAATGATGACAGTGTTTATGTTGACTATCGGTGGAAATACAGAAAATGACAGGATAAGAAAATTTATCTTTGTGAAAATTCAAATTATACTTACAGTAATAAATACTATAAATATTTCGACAAATATGCTAATTAGAAGGCTTAATTACAGTGTATGATAAATACCATACATTTTTAGACAAATTTACTTACTAACGGGCATTATAAAGTCGTTATCGAAATTGTTTTGGCTGAATACATAAAAAAGTGATCTCTTGTAAAACGCAGTGAATTGTCATTTAACTTCCTTAATGCAAAACTATTACTTAAAATCATACTATACAAGAAATTAACTTTACCTTTGCTTCAAGTTAACCGTAAGGGTAAGAGTTTGCTTCCTAAATATTGCGTGTTCTTCAAATCTGAAATTTGTTTCGTATTCCAGCTTTCACATTTGCGAAAGCGTGGCCTCACACTCAGTGGCATGCCACAAGTTACCGGGTTGCGGAGATTTTGATCCTGAAAGGTAGCATCACAGGCGGTTTCTCGTAACTGGTTCCTCATCTCCATTCCAGTCAGACACCGCCACAGTTCCTTGGCGTGCTCCTCCCAGCTGCCTCGCCTACTTAACATGTTCCTGACCACGCTGATTACAAAAAAAGTGAAAATAATTATTTCAATTTTATTGACAAGTTGATATTGCAAGACTTCCATATATACAGAGTTGTTCTCTTTAATCACTCTGTCCAAAAATGGCGAACCACCTTTCCCTCTCCACTACAATTCCAGCTTAATGTAACCCAACCACTTTTACCAGGGAGGTTCTAGGCCCTACCTTCCTGGCAATAATTACAGAAATGCCTTCGACCACATTCCGAAACCTTATCTTCGACAACACTGATTACTACGTAGTTCGACAAGAAGGTGTTAGTAAAAAAAAAAAAAAAAAAAAAAAAAAACGAAAATTTAGATGATTATTTTACTAAAAACATTCAATGCCAAAATTACGACGTGAAAAGAACAAAATTACGGTAACAAGTATATATGTGGTATAGATTATTTGTAAGTTAAGTTGCGGTTATTATTGCGTTTTTTTGCACTTGTCTCGGGTTTCAAGTGTGAGGTTCGCCGTTGAAATAATATAATTACTACATTTGTTTGGCCAAGGTTGGACAGAGGGAGAGTCAAACTGCGTCCTTCCACGTCTTAGGGCTAAATATTAATATAGGTTGTTCTCAATAAAGTGCACATTTCTGAAGACCTATAGAATTATATAAAAATATTTTTTTATGACGAACTCAAGCGTTAACATTTGAGTACAGTACATTTATACACTTCCGGCTGTGACTCAGTTTGCGTTATTTTTATTTAAAAGTGACTGGGAACTGTACAGCAGTGAAAGGAAAAAAAGAAATAGGATGTTAAAAGTGCTTAATTTATCCATAACCATTAAGAAGTAGTGTATTTGAGTTCTCGTGATTTATACTTTTTCGATTTTCGTAGACGAATTGTGCTAGGTATTGTGGGTGTGGGTCCAGTGTAATGCAAAAAGTGTTCTTTGCGCTATTATAGATGAGTCCGTTCGGAATCGTTCTATTTTTAGATCCACGAAAATATGTCAGCTAGAGCACGAAAAAAAAGGCTAAACCTCTTTCTTTGAGGCATGTTGATCATGATTTGAATCTCGGGTATGGTGACTGAAGTGAGTGTATTTTATAAATATTTCTAAGCAATAAAATACATTTGTGACGTTTTGTGTCCACCAAATATCGGATGTTTCGCTGTGTGATAACTGTATTTTTTTTTGTTTAAAAAATATTTTTAGTTTCTTTACCTAAAGTCCGTATCCCCTCTTCAATGCCTCGTTATTTACGTCGGTTACTCAGCAGTTCGAATGTAACTCGGGATGGCCATTGTATGAATTCGCGGGGAAGCAAATCTGAATGCGAAGTTAATGTCAATATTTACGCAGAATAGCTCATAAAAGTGTTTTTGGCCAAAGTGTTTTTAAACCTAGAAATCTCAGAACGTAACATATGTCAATGATATGTAGGTAAACATTAAGTTTCTCATTGAAACAAACTCTTTTGAATTTAAATTTGCAAAAAAAAAAATATCCTAAGTAGTACAACACATGGTTCCACTTCGACTTTGACATAATCTTTTTATACTAATGACTAGTGAATCTAGTAAGTAGGTTTCTGTATTTATGTATTTTTACGAGAGTAACGTTCCAAAACGATAACAACCCAAACACATTTATTTCGATTTTCCGCAGATTTGACCTGAAACTGACACATGAGTTAGGAAATTATTTTGGTGAAACGTTTATGTTGTTTCTTCGTCGACGTATGGCAATTAACTAGCTAGTTTGTGGGGATTTTAACTTCAGCTAACGTTGATAGATATACGACTGACAAGAAACAGAAATGAAGCACAATTTTTTATTTAGTAGTCACCTAATATTGAGCATGCTACATGCCTTATCACTACTCGTTATTCTATATTTATCGTATCACTTATAATTAACGGTCGGGGAAGAGGTTCCATGGTTAACAGAACGTGATTTGAAATAAAAAAAGTTCATTGCAAACATGTTTTGACAGCATCTGAATATTTTACTGATGACGGCAGATTTGCAAGGGGAAAATCGTGCAAAAATGTAGGTAATTTTACCCTTTTGGCAACAGCCTAAGCGTAGCGAATGTTATGCGATGCAAGAAGACAAATTAGTACATTACGATAACAGTTATATAACATTTGAAAGTTAAAAAAAAATCGCGTTTTCTTTACCAAGCGATCAGTGTATTCACTACACCTGCCATGTTTCCGAAAACGCTATTAGGTATTATATATGAACCTTACACACAACAAATACCAAAACCGGTTGATTATGTTGCATACAAATAGATTTGCGATGTTTCCCGACGTTGCTGACCTATGGCGGCAGAAATGAAACAACTTCTGCAGATGTTCTCTCACCGTTAGCGAGAGATGTAAAAAAAACGTTCCTCCCAGAAGCAGTATTTCCAGGCTGTAAATGCTTTTTTTACATCAAGGCAAGTGAGTTTCCCACGAGTAAACACGTTGGTATTAAGCGTAGTAAATTCACTTGCTAGACTACCGGTAAAGGAGGACACGCATAGCGTCAATAAAAATAGTATAATCAGTTCTTAATATGGGTAAAGATGGCGAACGTGTGGAGGCTAAATTGAAAAATCACATTTATGTTTTACACGGCATCTGTGACTACAGGTCCGACCGTTTGCTCGGTCTTTTAGAGCTCTTGGCCGTTGCTCAAAGGGTCCCATGTTCAATTCCTAGTCATGGAGGTGAAATTTAATATCTCCGGGATCGGGACTAAGGCAATGATTCGCTCGAATAAAAAATATCCTTTAGAAATGGTCTTTCCGTGCTGAGCTTCACTACTCTACGGCACCGGGTACCGCTATATTATTATTCAGAAACGTTTCATTTTTCATGTGGAACGATGAGAGTTTAGTGTAATTTTTTTTTTTTCGTTATTTTTTCTAAACGTTGGTTTCTAAAAAAGTTTAAGCTTTAATCCAATCTGTATTTCATAACAAAACTAACAAAGATCCACTTTCCCACCTAGACCATGTGAAATTATATTTTTCTTTGTTTCATATTGTCGTAAATTCTAATTGATGTTTTAAATTGTAAGTTATTTTTTCACAACACTAGTCTCCGTATTTGAAATATAGACCCTAGCAACATAATAAAAATAGTGTGGGTCACTCCCGATTTTCGCGAGTGTGAACGTGGATGGACTTTGCAATTGCTCCAGCAGGATTTCCCAGGGCACTTTGCAACTTCACCCTGCTAATGCATTCTGTAGTTACGTCTTGCTCATCAGAGCTGAAAACCTAGTTGAGGACTGTAGATGTCGTGCGGTATGTTCAGCCTTTTATACATGCATATTATGTCAAGTTACACAGGAAATTGTGCATTAAGGGTCTTGCAATTATTTAAATTAAGTAGATTACCTTTTGTTGCTTAATTTTAAGTCATTGTACTGTGTTAAATGTAAAACATTTAGTGCCATTGATGCAACCATGCTGCACCTATCCCTACCAAGCTGACGGCCACTGAGGTAAAGACCGTAAAAATATATTAATTTTCTGAATTAACCAACTTAAGAGATAAATGTTTGAAAATTTTCAGGAATATTGCAATTAATAAGATAAATATATAGCTCACTTTTTTTTTTAGCAACACAAAATCTTTGTATAATATTTAGCATTTAAATATTCTTCCAGAAATTTCACGATCAATACGCTTTCTTGATTGATAGATTTTTTTTAAAAGTGCTCGATTGAGCATTAACAAATTCTAAAATTATATTCCCGGTTTAAACTCCGCGTCTAGGGCGCTCACCTCCCTCCAAGGCGATCCGAGCTCGATTCCCGGGATCTCGACCCGTGTTTTCGCATGTAGGATCGTGCTGGGCAATGTAGTTTGACGGTTGTTTTTCTCGGGGATCTACCGTTGCCCCCGCTCCCTCATTACGATGCTTCTCCATTCTCACCTCATATCAGCCCTCACCAGAGCCGAACATCTGGCTGTTAACTCCATGCTGTCTTGTTTCTACTGCTTTTTCGATAATATATTTTTAAGCTTAAACGAGAGAAGATGTTAAAAATATGGTTGGCAGTTTTGTTTAAAATGGTTTTTGACGTGTTAACTACTTTTTTTAAAACAACGGTTTAGGCTAAAAGTCAATCAACTAGAATTTCGTTACTTACATAATTAGCTAAAATAGTATTTACTGACTTGAAAAATCAGCCAACATGGAGAAAACGATTTTAAATAAAATTGCCAGATAGATTTGTGATATCTGCTTTCATTTTTGTGTAAAACATTAATATCGCTAAAAAAAGTATAAACAAGAGAGGATGGTCTTAAACGCGGACTGGAATTCGGCATCTGGAGTTCCGCATGAAAGGCTAACTGGCGACTAAGCGCCTGATATTAAGCCACCCTTTCTCTCAGCATGTGCTTGTTGCCTTCGCAATGGTCCTTTTTGCCTTTCGTTACGACGCTTCGAGACAGTCGTAATAAAAGCACCCATATGTAGAGGTACGTGAAGTTCGCCGATATATTGTAATCTCTACGTATTACAATTATTTGTTTTTGTATGTTGGACTAACATGAAGTTAAATTTAATGATTCTGCACAATGCCTATGATTATATACTACATTTTACTTTTTTACTTTTGGCCCCCAAGTACCTTAGGTAGTTATAAAATTGAAGCAAATTGCCTGAAGGTACATTTAATTGAGAAGTCCTGACATATAATTCACTGTCATTTCTGTGATTGAACAAAGTCTGTTTTAATGACTTAAAACCAGTAATAAATAAAGAAATTATCACTAGGAACCCGGTTTCTGCGAAAAGAATTTTGCCCTTACTTAGTTTCAGCGCCTTACGTGCGCATCTGCAATTTTGCTTCATAGTTATTGGCAGCGTGTCTATGTGAAGAGTAGTATCTCATTTGACTGAGCCAATTTCACTAACGTTCCCGCAACACTAAACTTCTCTGATTTCCCGGTAGAATCCCAAATCTCGTAATAAAATATCCAATCACTGACTACAAAGCAGAACTGCACCGAAATAAATTGGGACAAAATTATTTCCGCGAAAAACATGGGTCCTTAGACATTATTGTACGTTTAAAAGTAAACGGATAATCGAGGGTGACCAGTGCGTGTATATGACTGAGAAATATGATCTGCTGTCAGGTGAAACAGCGAGATTCATGTTCTGCCCCTCTCAAGTAATATATAGGACCGTGCAAAGTTCGCTTTATTTTATGCCAGTAACATAGACACCACCATACGGTGTTAGGCTCGTTAGATGTCTCCTATTGACCGGCAAAGTCGTGGCCAGCTGTGTAGAATGCTATTCACCAGTGACTAAGAGATCTTCGTTGAAGGATGCTGCCAGCAAATTGCTGACCGTTAAAAAGCTTAAGATAAGATTCATATAGTTCTGGAAGATTTTCTAAACTGAATACGTAAAAAATAGAAAATTGTGGGAAAACAATACAGTGAGTACACATTTTCGCGCTGGTAAATGTGAAAGTGCTTCACTTATGTCACGTGGAATCACTGTTAGCAGATATTATTTGAGGGGTAATTGGACTGTTTTATGTAAAATATGCGCGGATTGTAAGGTATCAGTACAATATGCTAAACATTTTTTCAGACTTGAAAGAGTATTATAAAAAGATTTTTAGTCCATAAAGTCAGTATTTATAGTAATAACATTTAGGACTAAAATACTTTTTGAGGAACTGATTCAAAGCTGAAAAATATTTTTTCACATGTGTAACAATTGTCAACTAGTCTATTGATGTATAACACTGTTCAATTTACAGTATAGTATCGATTAATCAACTCGCACTGTATCACAGCCGTTTAAGTAAACGTAAGAGTTAAGAGGATGTAAACCAACCGTAACATTCATTAACTGGATTTGTAACTGACATTTATGCTAGACCTAGTGTTTCTGGCAACAGACAGATTGCAAAAAAAGCTTCTCAAAATATCATTACCAGTGCCGGTCGCGTTTGGCGTAAAGTTATGCAGTTTTTGTTAGTTACGGTCAGAGTTGGCCAGTTCTCGCGTCTTATAACGAATCCTTCGCGCACTGCTCTGCAATGACTCATGGATTATGGTAAAACGGGTTTCCTACATTCTTGTTTACATCCACCCATGTAGGAAGAGAACTCTCAAAATATTGTTTGCTCAAACCAATCTGCAGACGTTGTATTTTTTGTTGCGATTTTACAAGAGTATTATATATTTTTTTGAAACTGGTTTCCAAACGAATTGTTTATATTATTCCAAATAATTATTGTAAGGTTTACTAGAAATTCAGAAACATTTTTTAATATTTGTACACAACTGTTTATTTACGAATATTTTTTTTTTTTTTTTTTTACATTTCAAGTAGTATGTATAGATTTTCAATAACATTTTTGTACGTTTGTCAAATTATTTTTGGCATGACTAAAAAAAAATTGAATCCAGGTTCGAATTAAACACTATATATATACTGGCTATTTGTTTGAATTTTATTTAACTCGAATACTTTGTTCATAAACATCTATTACAATCGTCCTAATACGCGTTTCAAATCTTTGTAACCACTTCGAAGGTTTGCGACATTATTCTTGTAGTATGTGGCAAAGGTTTCGACATTTAGTTTACAATCTTCTTCACATAAAATTACAAATATGTTAATAGTGCAGCTTGGTAGACACACGAGATTCTTAGAATCTCGCGATTTCGGGTCTGTATGATCGTTATGTATCTGCATATACGTAGAATCTCGTTTTTTGAGTTGTGGAAATAGGAACACTTTAGGGGATAAGGGAGGTTAGGAAGAGGTTGGGAGGGAGAGAGCGTGTTTGTGTCTACGTTTTAAAACACTACTATGAATGTGTTGCGACACTTTTGATAGTTTCGCCACACGACGCAGACTTCTAATGTATTTTTTCGTGGTTCAAGAACCAGTTTTGCGTACCTCTTAAGGTCACCGCCTAGCATGCATTTAAAATGCGTTGTAAATTAGAGGGAAATAATTATTTTTACGAAAATATTCGACGTGCGCTCATTTTGTCAATGTATAAAAGGAAAACACTTCGCACAAGGTATGTCATTGTTAATAAATACACCACACTTATTAAAAAAAACATAGTTTTGTAGCCATCCAACATAGAAGAAATGGCCGTTTCAGGCTGTCGTAATTCAAAATGTACTAACCGGATGCATGCGAATCTTAGGTAGAAACGTGCACTTAACTTTGCTACAGACATTCAACCAGTAAATATGTAATGGTCGTAGCTTCAAGTCCCATAGTAAAAATGGATCGGTGGGAATCTTGATTGTTACCGTACTTCAGCGAGTAGTTCGTTGTGGAGATACAGCATTTGATTCGCGCTTCAAGGTCGCCCTTTTTTTGCCTATAACGTCCAGGTATGCGACGTCATTAACCTCTTGTACATAAGAGAACTCTCCCACTCTAGCAATGTATCGGTGTTATGAGATTTATCGGATATGGGCTGAAGAACTTCTGAATGCCAGGACGAAAAATCTGGGAACTTGCTACCAGAGCTCTAGAATGACCTGATACGATGGACACCCTCAACCACTGGTTCATTCTTCAGTGGACGTGATCGCTTAAATGTGGAGTCAGATTGGCCAAGGTTCGCATCCAGTCACAGCCTGCGTGATTCAGTTTGTAGACGCTGAGGTAACTTGTGGTTTGGAGCTAGATGGAATCTCCTGGTCCTGTCATCTTTGGCAATATTGCGTGCGCTGGAACGACGCGAAGTCAAACATTTTTAATTTTCCATGGTCCAGTCTGCAGATTCTTAAATACTTAATATACTGTTTTCGAAACGTTTGTACTTTTAGATTGTCACGTCTGAGAAAAGTTCTGAATTTACGTACCCGCTAAGGTACTGATTTTATTTTCCAGAATTGCGTGTGACGATGTGACTTGCGATGACTATTGAAGTTCCATAGAAAGTAAGAGAAGTACCGATACGAGTGTCTCGCCTATGCCAGCCTACTCAAACTGCCAGTTTTTTCGCCTGCCTTAATTACCGCAGTTTGTGAAAATAATCACGCATATTTACTGCTGTCGTGATGCATCACTTGAGGGGGGAGTTGTGTATATGGACGTCATGCTAACTTGTTGTTGCACGCATAGCTGAGGCATGGCGGAGTTCCCGGCTAAGAACGATGGCTAAACCGGCATGGTGGCCCCGATTTCCGCCATGACGTTCTTGGACGCTTCGTGAAACTAACTGACGAGGGGCGTGTTTGCTGCTGGACTCTACATCTTCGCCAAATTTCGCTTGGTTGTGATGATGTCGGTGCTGCCGGCGCTCATTGGCTTGGTGTGGCGCCAGAATATACCTCTCGTCGGAGTTTGCCGAAGATTGCCGAAGCAGGAGCTGTTTGAATGGCCTTCAGTACAGCTGATTTGGCGAGCCCCTTGACGTCATCGGGCGGGAGCGATGCTCATCAAGGTTGCCAACTGCGGCCGTGTTTCTTGGTGTCGCCGCATGTCCGCCGTGGCACTGCGATGTTCTACGACCTGCTCCAGGAACATTCCAGATATTTCACCATTGGTCGAGGAAGCTCAGAGGAGGTGGCAGAACTGATAGCTTCGTTTGAATGTTCTAAACTATTGCTATGCCCGATGGAGGTTTAATATTATGTTATGTTTAAAGGGTTTTTATGGTTTCTTGAGCAGTCACGAAAAATTAAGGTTGTTTGTTTCGTGTCAGCAGATCATAAAGTAAGGTTGTTCGTATCATGCTCACCGTGTGAATAGGATTGCATAAGTTTAGGGGCATGCTTCTAGCCTGTAATTCTGATGCTCTATACACATGTTGGGTTTGTTGTTTTGGTGTTTCCGGGCTAGTAAAACATTGTAAGATTTAATTGTTGTTTAAGAATTTGTGTGTTAGATTTCGTTAGGAAATTACATAATTGAAGTCAATATGTATTTGAGACAGAATTTGTTGTTGGACTTTGCTATGTAATCTGGATAAACTCTCTTTAATCGGAAAGAAGGAACATCGAATGATAAAACAATGCAGTTTTCTCGTGAACCCTAACGAGAAGAAAAAAAAACCTGTCTGAGAGGTTTTTGAAAGTATGTTAAATATTTCGTATGACGATTTCTGGTAAATATGAGATAAAAACCACATAATGCAAGTTTTTGGTTGGCGCAAATCTTAAGGGATAAATCCGCTTATTGAAAATATGCCATTAAAAACCAAATATTGCTAAAATAATTAAAAGGAAGAAATGATAAATTAATCAGTTGTGAAACACCACATGTCACTTTCAAGAAAGAGTTGTTAAATAATGTTATACTGAAAATGTTTATTTTTATATATCATCTAAATAAGATAATGTTATTTAAAAAAATTGGTATGCGTGTCACGTCTTTTTAAGTTCGACACTTGAGTTCCGCGCATTGCAGAGTAAATATCAATAAACTCTAGTAATATTCCGGGCGCCTTTTAATAATAACAAGATCTGCAAATGTGAAGAAATGTTTTCGAACATCTTTTGCCATTATCAAATAATTGGATTGCGTGTTGCCTTCCTGTTAGGCTCCACATTTTCTACGTCCATTGTCACAAAAACGGTTCACTCGAGGGCGTTGCGACGGTCTCCTGCTACAATATGTTTAGTTTAGGAGCAAAACAAATTCAATGTCAAAAATTCTATTAAACGAAAATACTTGACCAATCCTTTTATCTACTGTAGGTGAAAAGTATTCGAAACTATTATTTCACAGACTGCAGCTCTTGTTATTACTAAACCGCACCCAGAAATTTATTATTTATCCTTATTTTCGTTTTTTAACAAGTGTCAGTTTTCAGTTGAGAATTTCTCCTCTAAGATGCCGTGTGTTTGTGTGAGTATCGTAGATCACACGCCTGACTGACACTTTCAGTGGTGACCCCATATTTTTATTGGTGGAAAGTTTTAAGTTAAGTTCATTACATGCTCCTATTAGACAAGTTCCACACGAATCTCGCAAGTAGTTTTTCAGATATAACAGGTTGAAAAAGCGGTTGTTAGCCATTTTGAGGAGCTCCGAAATGATTTTTCCAGTCGACGTGATGCTTTGAAACGACTCTTCAATCATTGATTAGAGTGTATTTTCTTTTCGTGCATAGACACGCTGGGCATATGTGGAATAGTTTCATAAAAATGGTATTACGTACACGCTGCAACGCATTTTAAACGCGTGGTAGGCGAGGCCCTTAAGATATTGTAGCAGCCAAAAATTTTAATTTTATGAATACCTTTTTTACAAGAAATCTTATCGCAAAGTTTGCAACATACGAGGGTTATATTATTTTCAACCTCCGATCGGCTGTAATAAAAAAAGGGAATGAGTTATGAAATTATTTTCATGCCAAAAGAAACGTACATCTTTAGACTATTTTTCCACATAACACCGTGCAGACTGAGGCATTTGTCGTACCGATGCACCAGCTTTGAACAAGAGATTTCAGGGGCAAGGATGAATAGGCAGAAGGTATTATTCTTTACAGAGGTTATCGGAAAGCTGGTGCATCGGTACGTCAAATGCCTCAATCTGCACGGTGACTATGTGGAAAAATAGTGTAAAGATGTAAATTTCTTTTGAAAATAAATAAATTTCCCAATTCATTCCCGTTTTTTTATTACAGCCAATCGGAGGTTGAAAATTAACCCCCGTACATTAACAACAATAATTGACAGTAGCTACTCACACTGTATGAAACTATTTGTACTGAACCGCTGATTGGATATATTCCGCACATACGAAGACTAAAAGCACGAACGCGTTAAGACATAGCCGTCACTGTTAGAAGGCTAGTTAATTCAGTGTTTGGCCTTGGAGGCTAAGGCGAGGCGTGATGTGCGTGCATTGTCATCCTTTCTGTTCCCGTACGTTTAGCCGTTCCACACGTGTGAAGTTGTCGTAGATCAGAAAGTGGCCTCCGAGAAATAACAGAGCTGAACAACCCCAGCGTAGTCGGAGGAAAAGGGAACGAGGCAGATATAGGAGGAAACATCTTTGATAATGGTGCTTTATGTATACATCGGCTTGTTAAGACGTACAATATGTATTATTCAGTTTGATTGTGCTGTTGGTTTCTACTGTCTTTCAAAATAGAGGATAAAGATGCAACACGTGATATATAACTGAAAATTTTCGTGTCTTTACGGGATTTAAATCCATGACTTTTCAACCAACCAGAGGGCCTTGCGAATATTGCAAAACAACTTCGACTGTTGTACGTTAAACGTACGGTAATAATGTTTTCTAGAATCGTGAATATGCCTTTTTAACAAGTCTTGCGCTCAGAAATTCTGGCATTGCGAAAAACAAATGGCTTAGTGGATGTCATACAATCACATGTAAGGAACTTTTTTGTATCATTACACATCGAAACGCCATAAATATCTCACAATTAGTTTGAACAAATTAAAAAAATATAGACTATTGCTTCTGCCGTATAAACTGTATATGAGTTGCTTAAGAAATATATTTAGTCCTTTAATAAAACTATGAAAATGTATGTACCTTATTTAGCTAATTATTATTGTTATTGAAGCAACTTTAATATAGGCGTGAGCTATGTTGAAATGTGAAAAAATTGTTAACTCCAACGGGTTTTGTACGGGGTAGCAATTTGTGGCTGTTTGTGTGAACAACGCGTTTGCAGTTATTTGTCTCTTATATATTACACTTCTGTGTTTAGTTTGGCAGGAAACACTTAGCTGTTTGCATCTGTAAGGCAAACATCACAGAATGTTAGGAAAATCGGAAAACTAATCTTCACCAAAAACCTTGTCATTCCGCACAGTTTGCGTATGTAAATCGCCACGCCACCCATGTAAGCATACACAACTAATGAACTAAATTTTGTTGAGTCTATTTAATGGATATGACTTTACATTAAATACTTGAACGTATTTCAGAAAACGTTAGTAAAGTATAATTTTTTGGTTTCTAAGTAAATAATTGATACATGGCTAAACAATGAAATGAAGCATATCCCGTAATTGTAATCCAAAGAATGTTTCAATTTATTATCATGTAGCTCCCCCTTTTCATAGTCTCAAACGCGTAAAAATATACACTGTACGAACGCCTCTCAGGGGAGTTTTGCACCAATAAAAAACAGTGAACTATAATATTTCTAGATAGCAAGCCCATGTATTCCTGCTTGCAGAAAAACACATTTTTACGTAGCTTCGCATTAGCGTTGGCTACAAAATATACGAAGTATGGTTTTTCTGGGATTAAAAACGAAAAAATTCTTGGGAACTATTTCCAAAGCGGCCTTCCAGCGACGGGAACAATAGGCCCCTATCGCGCAAAACAGCCTCTGCTTTTTAATATTTATGAACGTAAGAACGTAATCAGGAATACTTTGTGCAGGTATTAGGGCATAGAAATATCTACCTGGTGCATACATCAGCTACTGACAAGTTGCTCGAAGACGTATAACGCCAGGCGTACTTGCAGCGAGAGACGTTAGCCGTGGTCGTGGTAGTTAGTGCGGGCATCTGCCATCTGCCGGCGGCTGCCAGGCTCGTACTGTGGTGGTGATAGCGCCTAACAGGAGGCCGTACTATATACATCTACCCCTCCAAGTTGCATTGGCACGTGGAGTTGCAACGATACATTGGTTAAGGCGGACATCTACCTAGCTGGCTTATTATGTACCACCGCCGCAAAGTTGCTCCGTGCGCAAACCACGCTAACGTCGAGTTTACTTCGAAAGCGACCATGTACAACCAAGTTGCGTTCGTGCTCGCGAGTTCGGACGCAAAGATGAAGAAGAAAAACTGAAGCAGATTTGCGCGGCCATGAGAGGCCGTGAAAAGTAACGAAATCTTTGCATCGCTCATCAAAATAAAATTGCCATTTATCAAATAATGATCGTTAAATGATTTTGCAGTACACAAAACTGCTTAAAATACGTTTACTTGGTCAAAATTCACTTCCGTTATATGCTATTATTTTCTGAATTAAAAGAGGCGGAAACATATCTAAAATCTGTAGCTTGTGTTTGTATCAAATAATTAAGTATAACTCCTCGCGCACTTCTACAGTATTTATTTTTTCGCTATGTGTTTTATGCAAGGGAGAGTAGTAAAATAGTAACTACGTGTGAAAATGAGACATATACAGAACATAAGCAACCCATTTGCAATGAATATAAGGCAACTTCACATCAGAAGAGTGTTGAAATTTTTGTCAAAATGTAATGTTAGCTGGCAATTTTGAAAGTGAAAGGATAATTTAAAAGGTAGGTGTTACATAATAAGCAGAACCCACTTAACGTATTTTAATTAATTTATATTTCGTACCTCTTTTGAACTCAGCGTTGTGCTACATGATCGTTATGTCCGAGTATAAGTTCCATATCTGTAATAAACCTATATGAAAGTAATTTCCGGTATTAGCATGACTGCATTCGGCCTACAAGGAAATCGTATTCCTGTCTATAAGATAAGTTTTGTTCTTATTTTATTTGATTCCCATCAAATACTGACACAGAACTTGTTCTTGTGTAAAATTCTTCGCAAGAACCTAGTTGTGAATTATATTGTTGTATTTCATATCTACATGTTAGCTAATATGCATTGCTCATTTCAAAAATACTCTAAACACTGTAAAGTTCTGGAATATGCGGCTGCAAAGTGGGAACCATGCGTTGTAGTTGGGATGCAGGAACTGGGGAAGGTGCAGTGAAGGGCAGCGAGATGGGTGAAGGGTATTCCTTAGGCGGAGAATACAGGGCATATTGGAGAGTAGGAAGGCAGTTTAGTTTGTATGGCATAGGTAATGAAGGATATGAGACGGAGTGAAGGACAGGCGGAGAGTTAAAACACTGGTAGAACTGCGGGCCTGTAGCACGGCCGTAGAAGAACAGGTCTGGACACTCGCCTGGATATTTGACCCCTTTGTTGTTTGGCTGTATGTAGTTCACCAAGTCACCGAGAATATTGTGTTTTATTGGCGCTGATGTTAGGGCGGTCGGACTAAACTCCGCCCACTTCCTTTCCGCTAAGATAAACAATTTAACAAAACGTATTTTTTATCAATTTATGAAATACTTTCTTCGCTCACAAATTTAAGATAAGGCTCCAGCAATCTTTATTACTTTATAAATTTAACAATGGAAAAACGTAGACGGAGTTTGAGTCTGACCGCCCGGAAAACAGCGCCAAAAAGTACGACATTCTCGGTAACTTGACGAACTACAGCCAAACAACAAGGGGGTCAAGCAAAATACATTGTTAGATAGGCGAGTGTCCAGACTGTTCTTCTACGACCGTGGCCTGTAGTGAGGGATGTCCAGACTGTTCTTCTACGACCGTGGCCTGTAGTGAGGGATGGGAGGGTTAGGCCTACCCTGCCACCGGAGGGAAAGTATCAGGGAAGAAGAAACACCAGAGAGGAGATACAAAGGGCGCGACGGAGAACAGCGCCGGGGTGACAGTCTATGCTCGTGAGGTCGGCAGTATTCCGTAATATGCCTTGGGGCCCTGTGAGGGGGTTGGAAGGCGTAGGAAGGGTTTGAACAGTTTGGTCTAGAGGTGCAGGAAGAAGTGATCTCGCCACAGGGTGACAGTTAAATTGCGAGAGGGGAGGGGCATTGCCTTGAAAACACTTTGTGTGCTTAATTATTCTGTATTTTACTGTATATGAAAAGAAATTAATGCAGTTTGACTTGATGTAGGCCAAATTTCAAGCAACCTGCCAAGCAATTTTTTTTAGATAGCCTAGTATAGGTGGTTCAGGATAAAGTGAGCACTGGAAAATGCCCCGCTAAAGTTCTATTTTCAGCTATTACGTATCTTTCCGCGCGTAACGGCTAACGACGGGACATGTCTGACCCCTCTGGACACGTCACTTAATGATTGCGTGTGCAAGATAAATTGTGCAGTCAGTATGAATCGATACAGTTTAATAGAAAAAGGTTTATTCATTACATAAAATACAATTATGTCGATTTCGGTTGAGTTTGTGACTGGACTGTTGTATTTAAATACGAAAACTCACGGGACTATATTGCGTAATTTCGCTGCCAACCATACAAGCAGTAAGGGAACTGTAGTTAATGTTGAATTATTTGCAGTAACGACTAGTGATATTTTTCAAGGGTTAAATTTTTAGTGCTCACTTCATCCCGAATTACCTATGGTAGTACATAACGCAACGTATAATGTCATTATCACAGCCGTAGAACAGTTCTGGACACTCGCCTATCTAACAATGTATTTTGCTTGACCCCCTTGTTGTTTGGCTGTAGAGCGTCATGTTACCGAGAATGTCGTACTTTTTGGCGCTGTTTTCCGGGCGCCCGGACTCAAACTCTGTCCACTTTTTTCCGTTGTTAAAATTATAAAGTAAATAAAGATTGCTGGAGTCTTTTCTTAAATTTGTGAATGAAGAAAGTATTTCATATATTGATAAAAAATACGTTTTGATAAATTGTTTATCTTAGCGGAAAGTAAGTGGGCGGAGTTTAGTCCGACCGCCCTAACATCAGCGCCAATAAAACACAATATTCTCGGTAACTGGGTGAACTACAGCCAAACAACAAGGGGGTCAAATATCCAGGCGAGTGTCCAGACCTGTTCTTCTACGGCCGTGGTCATTATATATATTTGCTCGTTTGCGAAATGTATATTGCATTAGTCTCGTGGGAGTATAATATTAATGCCTCCGCTAACAAATTACACTACTCAAGACAACGTGTTACGGCTGTAGTTGCAGACTACCACATTATAGAGTTCTGTACATGTTTAACAAAAACGTAACTTATTAAATACATCAAACAATGATAACATTACTTGTAAATGTCATACGATCACCTACTTTATATTTATAATACACTATGACTACTGCAACTACCTGGACGACGGACAAAACATTAAGACATTTACAAGCAGGCATCTGTTAAATATATATTTGACACGTGTTCATTTCTTACACATAGTTTCCACTGATTTGTTGTGTTCACAACACTATAAAAAAGTTTTAATAAGTACGCTAAAATATTTCTTTCTATCACAATTTTGTGTAACGACTTTAGAAATATTGTCACATTTACATTATACAAATAAACTATGACTAATGCGTAACACAGAATGAAAGGCATAAAACATATGTGTATTAATAGCTTTAATCAGTATACGCCTGTATGAAATACGTTCTTGGAAATACGTTTCTCTGCTTTGTTCGTGTTACTGTTTACATGTACAATCAACTGGTTTTGCCACAGACTAAATATGCACCATAGTTTAAGCAGTGTTATATATACACACTTGGAATAAAATCAGAGGCACAAACATACAAAACGTAAAAGTTTTTTTTTTTTGTTTTTTTTGTTTTCACAGCAAAAATTGAAAGTTATTTGAAAAAACGGTAGCCACCTGCTCTTTACCGACGAAGCAAAGCTTCTGGCGTCACTTCCTTTTAAGAAAAGCTTTGCGCCGGAGGAATCTGTAACATCTGAAATAAAAATTGTCGTACATAATCGCTCGAGGAAAGTGGAACACTATCGCGGAAGTGAAAGGAAAGCAAATTGCTTCTTTAGTCGACTTTGCGTCGGTGGTACATATTGAGCCCGCAGGCCGCCGTGCGGTGCGCAGAGCTTCGGCCGGTAGCAGATTATTCGAAAACTGCTCATTGCACGTGTGCGATGTCTGCTTACGAGAGTCATTCAGAGAACTTTACACGTGTGTGTACCCATTTCAAGCTCACCACCACTGTATGAAGCACGTTTTCTAGAGACAGAAAATGGCGGGACAGGAGTTTTTGCGGTAATTTCCGGCGTAGATATCTTGACGCAGAAATTTTTAAATGGTATATTAGTGTCCAATACCCCGTTGTATATAATTAATGCGTCATATAATGATAGTCTCCACGGTCGTGATGTTGGTGAGAAGACGTCACACCAGTTCAGTGACTTGCGCCAAGAGGCGTGATTCGCGCGCTGTCTCGCTTCCGCACTTCTATGCCTTGGACGAGCAATATACGCTTACCAAGGCGGTCACCTTAAGATACAGTCATAATTTTATATTTCTATGAAATATGGCTAGTTTTGTAAACGATACTTGTGAGTACTTTTTGCTCTTACGAAACAATTTTAGCTCGTACAGTTTTCTCATAACGGGGCGTCAAAGTCAAAATTTGCTTGTTTCACTGCCATGAAAATAGTGAAAACCAATTGACCTACTTAAACAAAATAATTTACTGAGAACCTACGTCCCATGAACTATGCAATTAAGTATTAAAAAACCCATAACGTAATATTTTGAATTAAAATAAATCACAAAACTACCGAAAAAAGTTGCAAATTCAACAATTTTTTTTAAAAATACAAAACCCGTTCGCGGGATTTTTTAAAAAAATGTTTTATTACATAGCCCTTAGTATGTTATTTCACTGTAAATTATTTTACGTACGTAAGCCAATAGATTTTCACTATTTGCAAGTGATAACTGTACTCACAAGTATTTTCTACAAAGCTAACACAATTTCACGTAAAGATAAAATTATGATTTTATCGCACTTGAACATCCTTGGGGCACTCAGTTTCAAATGAACTTGAGTGACTTTCCAATTAATTGAATACATACCGGCGTCGAAGGTTTGAGCAACTTAACACTTTTCATAAAAAAGTGTCTTGTTTCTTTTCGTTTCGGTTCACCACAAAAATAATTGTTAATCGCAGGGGAACGAAATAATAAAACTTGACTCTTACGTAGCTTTGGCAATAAGCACTTCAATTTCTATTGAATGTGCAGTTAGGGGTAAAGTGACCACTGAAAAAGCCCAGCTAAATTTCTACTGTCATTTAGTTTGTATCTTTCCGCGCGTAACGGCTAACGACAGGATATCTCTCTAACCTATCTGGTCACGTAACTTTATGATTGCGCGTGTTAGATAGTTGTGCTGTCGGTAGGAACCTATATACATTGAAAAGAAAAATTTAGTTAAATATGTTAAATACAAATATGTCGATTTCAGTTTAATTTATTTCGGTATTGTTCTATTTAAATAGTAAACTGCACAGAACTACATCGAGCAATTCGCCGCCAATCATACAAGTTGTTATGTAACTTTTGTTGATGTTGAATTATATGTGGTAACGGCTGGTGATTTTCTTAAACGTTAAACCGTATTTCGCATTTCATCCCGAACGAACTTTAGTTTCCTATCTACAGCGATTCAGCACGTATATTTTTTTTACACTTTCAACTTACTGAAATTTGTCTGAACTAATCTAAACTTAGAAAAGCGAAACTAACGTTCACAGGAGGAGTGAAGAAGGGGTTGAGAGGGGCCTGCGCAGAAAGGTGCGCTGTGTAGTAGGAACCTTTATCTAGTCGCTAATGTGGCGGGCTAGAGCACAGCAATTTTCCGCCTAGACGCGGGCCCATTACGGCGTACAATGCCTCCTCAGTATTCATGGCTTCCTAACAACCGTTCACTTGCGCCTGCAATCAGGAGGCTTGTGCTTTGTGCGATAACCCCTTACCCGTTTTCTTCCTTCCGTGCCTACCACAACCTCCTGCGTCCACCATCAATTCTTTTCAATATTGCTGCACAAAAGTTTGCATTTAAAAATAATATACCTCGAGAAAAATGTATTTGAATTCCTTTCATCAGTACCTGAAATCTTCAGCTGCCTCGATGAATTATTTTTACCGCTGAGTGAATAAAAAGGCCAGTACTCGCTCATAAGTAATTAATATTCCTTAAATAATTTTAATATGCGATGAATGTGTTTGATAATACATAGCATGAAGTAAGATAGACTCCGGTAACTACATACACGGGAGTGAGTGAGAGATTTTGGTTAGCGCTTAACATCGAGATCTGTAGCGCTGGTGAAGGGCGACATGATGTGAGTGTGGAGCAACGCCGGAATGAACGGGCGGGGGAAACGGGAGATCCTCGAGAAAACCCGCCGACCAGCGGCATCGTCTGGCACGATTCCCACAACACGGCCTTCTGCCCAAGTCTTGAACAAGATGTGGAAGTATAACATACATATTCTGTTTTTTTTTTTTGTGTATACGGCACGAACGATACTATTGTTCGTTCAGCGCTGGTCATAGACGTGAAAGTAATTCATGTTGTACAATAAAATAAATATCGTATGATTATGGTACACGAGGGAGAGGGTTTCACACTCCGCAATGCGGACTTTACGACTGGGCGCCCGTAGGTGTCTGCCTGCCCTGGAGGAATGAGGCCCTACAGTGGAGACGTGCCGGAATTATGAGGGCGGAGAAAACAAGAGATCACTGAGAAAACCCACCGACGAGCGGCACGATTCCCACATGCATAGATCCGGGGATCGACCGCGTCAGGGATCGAAGGCGGATCACGTTTGTCAGGAGGTGAGTGTTAGCCACTGCAATAACCGTGTCCTCAGCTGTGTGTGGAATTTGACACATTAGTCATTAACACTTGTATCGAGAAGCAGAGGAAGTACACGCATTTAGAAACTGCTGTAGCAAACTTTTATTTTTTATCGTGTTAATGTTGGCTTTAAGACCAAATATGAGTTTTTCCTACGTTACAGCTATTAAAAATTGACAGAGGTTATCAACTAGACTTCTGAAAAGCTTGAACTTGCTGGAGGACATCCATGCAGATGTTTTCGAATAGAAATTCTGCATGAAAGCTTGCATGATAAGTTTCGTACAAGAGTAACTCTTGCTTCGTGTAGTTACTGCTTAGAAAATGCTAGTCGTTCTGTTATAGAAGAAGCAGAAACTTATTACAGTGAAATCTCATTACAAGGTACATGAAGGGAACTTGAAATTTCACCCTGAAAATACTTTATACTGAATACTTATTAAATGCAAACCTTTCTGTAGGTGTTTCAGTAAATGCTCTTAATAATGAAAAGTACTTTAAAATGAAGTGCTTTACTGCAAATAAATATCGTATGAGGAAGTACCTGAGGACATGATACCGCACACAGAGTGCAGACTTATCTGACTGGATGGTTATAGGTGGCTGCCTACTCCGAAGAATGATATGAAGTGAAGTTCTGCAGTGTATAAGTGACGGAATGCGAAAGATCGGGGAAACGTGAGTACCTCGAGAAAACCTGCCGGACAAAGTAAAAGCAAAAGAAGTATAAAAGGTACGCATGAATGTTTCGCCATAACATACGTTTCAGACGCCCTCGTTGGCCAGGAGTGACTCGGACATCGTCTTTAAACGTGAAATGCTCCTGCGATCCGACCTACCAGCGATAATTCTCGACGGTTGGTTAGACATAACAGATGTCTTATTCGGAGCTCGTTCCATAGAAACGATAAGCGGATTATACGCCAAATATGTGGGGTGGTTTGCCAGACGACTTCGTGATGTGTGCGTGGCTTTCAAAGGAGGGTTTCTCTAACACTTCATGCCGTATGTAGCCGTATATATAGGGAGGAATAGTCTACAGTATATGCGCTGGATAATTCCTTAAGGTAGCCCCTGTAGAAGGGTAAGTTTGTGCGTGTGAAGTGAAAATCGATGAGGCACTACGAGTGACGCCAGCCGGCACATGTATTGTGATATCGCCTCTACGGCCAAAGTCGTGTTCCCGCCGTAACGTTCTTGTTGTGGGTGCGTGGTAGATAAACGCAGAAAACATCAATTGATTTCTACGCTTTTTTCGAAGCCAGTATGCATACAATACTCAATGACAATCCTAGATAGTGGTAATTGCCAACTTTACGAGTAAATATTTATCCAGAATTACCAATTCGTTACGCGTGATCTCGTGTGCCGTAGTTAAATGCACGAGATTTCGGCGTCAAAGATTGTGCCTCAACACTGGAAACAATTTTGTTTAAAACGTTGGCTAAAACTATTGTCTAAGATTGCTATTGTTTAATTTTTGCAAACTGGCTTCAAGAAACCTACAGTCACGCCCTCTTAAGAGATTACCCTATAATTTTATTGAACCTCTGGTTGGAGCTAAGTCCAATGTAATTGTAGACCTCAAATTTGAACGAGTCTGGTACATATGTCTTTGAGAAACAACTATCTGAAAAAACCCGATTATTGCCAAGTTTGAAGGCTTTAAAATAGCGCTTTGAATGTGCAGTGACTTAAAAGTCATATTCACAAGTTGTCTGAAGTATGTTTTCTTTTCGTAGATAAGCATCGTGGAAGTATGTTTATTGCTCTCTGAGGAAGAAATGTAATGTGAACACGTTGCACGCAGTTTGAGCACCAGATATGTGCTTCTGTGTATTCGAACTACCAGGCATCTCAAGTGACGTTTCTCGACGGACGGTTCGACCTAACAGAGATGTATGCTTCAGAGCTCGTCCGTTGAGACGCTTAAGCAGATTATACATCAATATACACTGTCGTCTGCCATGCGACTACGTGATGAGTGCGGAGCTTTCGAAGGAGATCTTGAGACGAAAATATATTATCTTAGTTGTAATAGGGTAATTTAATATTATTTCAATATTATACGTGGTATGATAGCTGATTTACACTGAGCACTACCATTAACGCGACGGGTTCCTGTTTATACTGTTCTTGCGAGTTTAATTTTGAAATCCTGGAAGGAAGAAGATTTCGCAAAACCGTTTGTTACATTGAAATGTGTGAAATTGTTTGTACTATGTAGACTAATTTCTTCAAAACATAAGTTTGTATAATTTTAGCTAATAATCGACTTAATTAAATGTTCTTAAAGTCAATAAGCAGCCAAAATTAAAAAATCTCATGGTTTGAAAAAAATTAGGCTATAATATTGCACAAATTTTCTAACATTTTTGTGTAACTGTTTAGTGATATCTATCTGTTCCCGTTCAGGATTTAAAAATTAAAACTTACTAAAATAGCACAAATAGGGACCCTTGGCCTTAAAGACTCTGCTCTCAATTAGATAGTTTTGGTGAGTTAAAGGTTTCGCAGATACGTTACTGGTTCCCCAACCTTGAGATAAGTCTTGTGCGATGTTATGATATGTATGTTGACGCTATCGCGGAACTACAGTGGATATAGGTGCCACGCGGTAAGTTCAGTATTTTAGAAAAACGATTACTGCAAAGATGATCTCAAGCCTTATTGCCACATACGTAGAGAGAACTAATCTTTATGCGCTAGATAATTTTTTAAGGCATGGGTATACCTGGCTGTTGAACATTGTCGTAATAGGTTAGAAATGTTTTTTTTTTACGTGATTCTTTAGTACTGTTTTCCAATGCACAAGTCAACCTAATAAAAAAAACAATTCAGAGGATGCTTATTGGACACTTACAACTAAATTAAGACCAGTTATACACACCCAAATATCGTACATAGGCCTAGATGGGCCGCGGTATGCATGGTGGATAGAGGACCCACCTTCCACGAAGGCGATACGGGCTCGATTCCCGGCGGAGTCGGTTCACGGATTTTTGCAGGTGGGGATCTTTCTGGACGATTCCACTGGTCAGCGGGTTTTGGCTGGGATCTCCCGTTTCTCCCACCTATTCATTCCAGCGCTGCTCGATACTCAAATTGTCACCCCCTCCAACGCAATAAAACTAGATGTAAAGTGCTGACCAAAATATCTTCATTACCATCGTACATATATTAATGAATAACTACCCGAGGGTTATAAACTGGCATTTGCTGCAAATCTTCATGGAAAAAAAAAATTGTGGATGTTACAAAATATTTTGGTGATGTTTACCACCAAATTTTTCAAAAATTTTTGTGATCGCTAGAGTATAGTGTTGTGATTGCCACAACATAATATGGCAAAGGAAGAGCTCGTGCAAAATTCTTCCTTCAGTGTTCCAATAGTAAAATGAAAAATAGTCGCTGCTAAAACTCCTACAGTTCCAGCGGCACGACGTAAACAATGCACGCCAGTTGGTTAGAATGTCTTTAGTACCTGTGCATGTAACAACAGTGGGACAACTGGTGTCTTACTTTTTCTCCCTTCACTTCTGAGCATCCTAACACCTTAACTAAATCAAATTATTCGGTAGCCGTCAAGTCGTCAGTGTCCAAGATTATTTTCTACAATTTTGTATCAAATATTTAATTGTAGAATGTGGGAAAGTTTCAGGCAATTAAATACACGATGACCTACTGCGCAAAATTACTTGCACCTAATAAAATTTTTTCGTTTCATCTGAGAAGAATTGTTTATATCACCAGAACAATAAGTTTTCATTTCTTACTAATTCATTGTCTGCATCATCAGTAGTTTAATTTAAAGTTCTTACTTCGAAATTAAATGAAGTCATGAAGCTGATGTACCAAGACGTGTATGTGAAGTAAGAATATTTAGGCGTGTGAGTATATGTATGTATATATCTGTGTGCGCATGCTGGTGTTCGTGTCTAATAATGCCAATTAAATACACGGACAGTAGTAAGGTTATTATTTTAAGTGCTGTAGGTAAAGGGTATTCAACGTACACTAAGTTACAGAAGGGGAAGTCAGTGTATGTAAATAGCAAACATTTCGTAAGCTCCTCAATGCACACTGTGTTACCCTATGACTTTGTATAAAACTGCAACTGTAAACAAATGTCTAACATACGCAATAAACTTAACTAATTTCTCCCAGCCAAATCATTTAGATATTGGCATCGTGAACTCTCTCAAAAAACTAAACTGCTGTAGCCTACACATAAGCTTTGCCTCTCCATGTTCGAAATTGTTCGGCCGCTCAATCTATTAGGAATCTAGTGAAAACAATATCTCCATGTCCTGATAAACACCACATGGCTTCCACTCGCATGCGACTGAAAACTCCAGCAAATGGCCCCAGGCTGCGAAATGCGAAATCTTTCAGCATGCGATACTTCCCTCGTTGGAACTGTTTTGTATATGAGCTTGCAGGCAAGGACTTCTTCGGTTTCACGCTCTGGGTAACCAGTTCTTGTAATCTGAGCAAAGCCCTTTATTTGGCGCCGGTCAGCATACGATAACCTTAAATTTGTGCATTTGTAAGAACGTATGAAGAACACATACGAAGGCTCTCGTCCCTGGTCGGAGGCTTATTCTGTTAAAATTCGCAATTGTTGTTTGACGAGGTGTCTGTAACAGCAGTCATGTTTAGCTAAGCATTTTTGTAATATTTTCAAACTTATATATCAAGACCAAGTTACGAATGTAAGGCTGGTTAGAGTACTCAGAGCAACACAGCTTATGACTCAAAAATAGTGTCACATCATCAGAATTTCGCCTGAGACACGGTTGGCTCTGTGGCTAGAGCGCTTGCCTCCCGGCAATGCGATTCAGTTTCAATTTCTCGCATGTGAGCAATGTGGCGGACGTCGTTGGTCAGCGTTTATTCTCGGGGTGCTCCCATTTCCTTTGCTTTTCGTATTCCGTCGCTTCTCCGTCGTAGGGCTTCATTTCACGCAATCCTACATTCGGGAGATGCCTGCTGACACCCAGTCAGAAGTTTGCTCTCGGAGTGTGATAGCCTGCTCTTGATCATGCTCCCCATACGCTGTTTATTGATTAACATTTCAGTAAATATTTTATTTTAATCGATGCTTACTGAAATATGCTTTTGTTTTGTTCGCATTAGAGTTCGAACTGATCTAGCTCTGAATTAATTTTCTGATAACCAGTTACACGCCTCCAAAATATCAACGTGCCTATTGCAATGTTAGTTTAATTTTCTTGCAAAAACACTATGCAAATGTTTGAAATAAATTACAGTCAGCGGTAAAAATCTGAAGTATTATTACTTTTTCTACTTAATTATTCACTTTGATATAACAGTAATTATTAAACGACTAAACTTGTTTACGCTAGGTATAAAATACCAGACGGACATATGAATCACTTCCTTCTCCATATAATCTTAATTAAATTTTATACCTGTATTTGCAAGTCATATTATGTAACGAAACGTACACGGGGATTTGAACATTATTTAAATATGAAATATTAATGTATAAAATGGAATGTAAATGTAAAGGCAGTTCGAAAACAAGTACATTTTTTAAAATGGATGTGGGGCTAGCTAGAGGCTTAGTTTAAGCTCCAGTGTGAGTCACATAACTGAAATAAAATGAATATGATTAAGTGCATATTACAAGATTTGAAGCTGTTTTTAAGTTACGTAACTTTTTGTATAACAGCTTAAAATAATTACCTTTTTAAAGTTTACTCTTGTCCAAAACATAACCTCTAGGCCTACAAACTTTTGAGAGGTGCAGTCGAGCCCTATTTGTAAAGGTTGTTCCGAGGATTGAATTTTATTCCCTATTTCCTTTTATATGCCAATAGGAAAAAATACTTGAAATGTACAGTTTTTTACTACTTCCAAGTATCAGACGTCCAGAAAATTGTATTCCGTGCAATAAGCCAGGAATTTTTGAGTGGACCAGTAGCTATATTACCATATCCATTCCTTTATATGATAGATAATATAGCAGCGAGCGTTGCTTCATAGGTTTGTACACTGATTATATACTCTCTCCAAAATACGGATTCAGATTCTATGTCTTCACTTGTTCGCGCCTTGGAATATATTGGTTGATTTGACGACCACCAACATGCTACCTCAGTTTATTATTTGATGAATTTTTTCTCCAAAACAAAAACAATAATTAACTTTGTTGCCAGTCAACAAGCAGGCTTAATGTACGCTTTTAAGCATATCCAGTGAATATTTTTGAGCTTATGGAAAAATACCTCGGATCTCTTTTATAGTGACGTTGGAAAAAGTTGCGAAGTATGGTGGCTAGCAAAGGAATGATTTCACCTTGTCACTGGAGATACTTATCTTTGCTGACATCTTAAAATTAAGTGTAATGCGCTGCAAAAGTGCAGTACAGACTGTAGCGGTGATGAGAAAGTAAAGTGTTCAGCAGTACTCCATAATTTGTTACAGAAACATTAAAATTCACTGTAAAATTTCTAATCTCATATATGATAACCGAGCTTCAAATTTCATGTAATGTGTATGGCAAATATCAAATACTGTAAAATCCTGTGTGTGTCACAAACTTTTATTCCTTGCTTATACCATTCAGATCGCGTGTTATCGTTCGTAGCTTTGTGTTCTGCGCGCGAAAAAAAAAATTGTTGGCCCCGGGGTGCCCACGCGGTTGGGGGGGGGGCCCGTCATTGCGCATCTTGCGCATTTAAAATATTTTTTTTGGGGGGGGACATTTTTAAGGGATAAAATTATTAATAATAATTGAATAATGTTTTCATGACTCTACAAGTGTTATTTTGGTATTACCTGAGCAGTTGCATTTGTTTGCAATTGTTTTTACGAAATGGTAGCCTAAATTTATCTCCAGTACTGAAGAGTAACTCGTAGTAAATTTGTTTTTGAGGTTTTTTTTGGGGGGGGGATATATTTTTTTGGGGGAGGGGGGATTTTCGCATTGGGTCTTGGGAAGGATAAACGCCCCTGATTACAGCACTTTTCAGAGAGTTCACTGCAGCCAATGTCTTTTGTACAGGTTGCCTTATTCTCCGGCGTATGCTTTTGTAAATGTTTAGTGACAGTAAACAACACATAGGCCTAACTATCTTAATGTTCTCTTAGTATTAATACAGTTTTCACACTGGAAAACGTTAAAAAATGTGGGATTGATACGTTTTCGGTGTAAAACATAAAGTAGTTAGGGAAAGGAAAATTTGCAAGTTCGATGACTCTCATGTTAGAACCCACTATCTGTGCATGTTCAAATAATCTCGTCTATTCGCTCATTGTCTGCTTTTTCAGAGATTGGCAGCTAGTGGACAAATGGTTGGGGTTTGAGTGTGCAGACGAGAGTGGATTCTATAAGGAAGGTCATTGAACTTACGAAATACTACTTTCTCTAATATTAGTACACTCGCCTTTCCTTTGCTCGACACGACAGATATGTCGAAGGCCTGTATTTAGTGTTCTCCCATTGGCCGAGGGTCCTCCAGGGCGTGGCAGGTAAGTGTAATTCAACCAAACACGCGAGGAAGCGTAATTTTTGCGACGTTTCATCTGATGCCAAATTTATAACGCCAAATGGCGGGGTCTGGTCTGACGCAGGCATGAAGAAGCCTGGGGACTACATCATTAAGTCGTTGCAGCCAAGTCGCGCGAAACAAAAAAAGTGAAGGTTCTGCCTGCGGATTTGGCGGGACGAGAAGAAAAAATAATCAACGACTTTAGCAACACCGAGTTATTAGAGATAAATAGCGAGTGTTGGTAACGGCGAACTTGCCCTCGGCCTAACTTGAAATTCGCTTCACATCTCGTCACACCACGGACTGTAGACTTTGCTGGTAACTCTTCATGCGTATGTAATTATTTCAAATGGAATTCTGTCAGAATGGCATAAAAGTAAGGGAATTATCACAATTAAAACTTTTTGTATGAATGCTTTTAGGTAGGAGCTGAGAGTTCTTGTCCAGCTACCTCCTATTATTTCGATGGCAGACCACTTGAGAGAAGGCTTAATTTGCTCAAAGAAATGGACTGTAGTTTAACGGGAATGAGGAGGTGAATCCGCGTGGGAATAAAAACATCTCCAGCGTAAGTGCGCTGATACAGTACTAATTATTGACAGTCGGGATCTGTACCCACATACTGGAGAACGGTACAATGAAGCGCTGTAGTTAGTATCTGCAACAAACACTTCCTTTACACAGCAAAAATAATTTCTATACCTTTGCGAAAAAATTATTCGAAAACTACTTTCCAAAAAAATCTTATTGTGAGGGAGTTTACAAGAACATTTATTACTTTTCAAGAAATGATTGTAAATATTTAAATGTGTCTGTACATTTTCAAACATTTAAAATTCTGACTGTACATTTACAAATAAATTCTTGTGCATTTTACAATAATTGTTTGAAGTGTCACAAATGTTTTGGCAGCCATTTTCCAAGAAAAATTGTTGAATAGGTTCACAATATTTTGTAAAATAAGAGGCCGCCGTATGTCATTTTGTATCACATCAAACACTTTGCTTGTAAAATACATCCCACTAGTCCACACAGATAATTGGAAAATTTAGACCACTTTAATGACCCGCGACATTAGTGTTGTAGTACCTAGACTCACAAATGCTTTGACATTAGTTTATAAGCTTTTTCTGGTAAAAATACGATTTTTTTTACTGTGCATATTAGTAGGAAGTCAAGAATTGGCAACGGTCGGCGCAGTGGCTAGAGCACCAGCTTCGTACCAAAGAGATCCGGGCTCGATTACCGGCGGGGTGGACCCCCGGTTTTTCGCATTTGGGAAATATAGCGCTCGTTGCCGCTGGCAGGAGGGGTTTTCTCGGTGTACTCCGTTTTTCTTTGTTATTAGCATCTCGTCGCTTCTCCATCTAAGGATTATATGTCATGTTATCCCTCATTGTTCGGCACACGCCTAGTCAGAAGTCTGCTGTTGGGTATCTTCATACGCTATTTATTACAGAAAATCAAATGAGTAGATTAGAAAACAAAACAAAAATTTCAATAATTACTTAATATATCAACCTTAATACCTCTGTATTACAATGCTGTTTCATAAGACAAACATTAAAACTACATTAATTAAACATAACTAAGAAAATGTCCTGGCAACTTTTGACTGGAAATATAGTTTTTTTTTATTTGGATTGGCTGTAAGGTAAGAATACTTCCGATTTAATTTTATATATAGGCCTTAATCGTAATAAATGAGAGGGAAATATAACATAAGATATTATTTAGGCCCTATTAAGTAACAAATATCACATTAAACAATTGTTAGACACACCACGGCGATATAATGCTCAGACCACTTGCCGCCCACTACGACGATCTGGGTTTGAGTCCCTAAAGGAGTCGATCTTGATTTCTACGTGTGAGCAACATGGGTTACATGCTCATGGTTGAAGTTTTTCTCGGGATTTCCAGTTTCTTCCAACTTAGCATTCCACCGAAGTTTTCACCCCTAGCCCCCCTTAGCTCTTCCCCTTATAGGAGCATTCTTGGCAACATGCCTCCGCGTATTTGAGAGTTCATGTATGCATCCATCGCTCTACATCTAACGTTAGGAAAGTACTGTTATGTTTGAATCCGTTTAATCGATGTATCAAATGGTTCAAATGGCCCAAGATTTCTTGTGGATCTGATGGATGTGCACCAGAACTATATTCGGTGAATGGTCTAAAACAGTTTTCTATGATTTAAAAAAAAAGTTTAAAATTTGTTAAAGTGAAGTTATCACATGGCTTTGTATAGAACATTATTTATGCTTTTAAATGTGCACGCCCTGCAAACAAATTACGTTTATTTTGTATTTTTTTTTAAAACAGAAAGTATTCTTATTGTTAAATGATGTTAGCATAGTTTTCAATTGGAGTATTTTTGTTGTGTGTGTTACGGAGTTATCATTCTGTTGATTTAGTCAGTTTCATTCTTGGTGAAAGAAAATAATAAAAAAAAGGTGTCGTCGTAATGTTAGAAATGTCCTTAACCGGTGTACATGAATCTATCGACCACTGGCGTTTTTCGTATACGTGTTTTGTTTTTCTTTGATAAAACAGCCGATTGTTCTGACATTTTCTTGGCCTTCTTCCTATTCATGGAGACTGTCTGAAACAGAATACGTCGTGAATTGTAGTTGAATAACGTAAAAAAATGTAAAATTTATACGATTATTGTTTAGTAGCACTCGTATCAAACACTATGCGCTAATCACTAAAACTAAATATCGTGTGGGGAGAGTACCCGAGTGCCTGAGTATTGCACATTGGATACAGACTGACTGCTGGGTATCTGCTTGTCATGACTTGGAATGAGGTCATATACTGGTGAAGCGCCTGAAAGGGAGGGCGACCAGCAACATCGTGCGGCACGATTCCCACGTGCGAAAATCCGGGAACCGACCCCGCCGAGGATCGAACACGGGTCGCCATAGGTGGGAGGCGAGTGGTCTGACCACTCGGCACCGTGGCCCTTGTACAAGTCACTGAACCGGTAGGTTACTCGCTGGGAACGTGACTTTATGTGGTGACTATGTATTATTATTACTATTATAGTTGATGGTTATGAATGATGAAATTTCGTGAATTTAATGACCTGCACGTTAGAATCAAATATCCTATGCATACTTAAGTCCCGACCATTTGTCCACTAGCTGCTACTCAGTGGAACAACAGACAATGAACGAATAGACGAGGCTTGAGTATGCATAGGATAATTGATTCTAACATGCTAGTAATTGAATTAGCGAATTTTTACCATCCCTAATGATGGTATATCGCGAAAGTGTTTTTGTGCCAACATACCCTTGAAAACGCTGTAGTTTCTTGCAACATATGTGATTGGGTGATACACGTCTGACACATGTAGTTGTCTGCAGAGCAATGGCAGACATTAAATATTACAGTAGCTGGATTTTTATTGGCTCAGTGAAATAAGGCAACAGCTCCAAGTACAAGATAAGTAGGGCCCGGTAGTTTTCGCGAAAAGATTTTTGCCCCACTTTGTTTCAGTGTCTTACGTGCACACCTGCATCTCAACTTCATGGCTATTAACAGAGTGTTTTTGTGCAGAGTCGTTATTCATTTGACTGTGCCAATCAGTACGCGGATAACTGCGACACATCACGTTTGTGATTTGCGGGTTTAACTTTCACACGTTGGGTGTAACGGCATCCAATCACTGACCACAAAGCAGAGATGCAGGTGCGCACGTAAGGCACTGAAACAAAGTGCTGCAAAAATCTTTTCGCGAAAACTACCGGGCCCTAAAGATAAGGTAATAATATTCTAATAAGATGAACGTGTGTTGAAATCCTGCAAACAGTCAAATTTTCCCGCGATTAACCATCACCTCTAATTATTATGGGACGCGACTACGTAGTGTGGTACAATGCCCGCCTCTGTAGTAGGTTTATTTGCATCCAATTAGGACGTTTAAGTATGCAGAAGTCTTAATTAGCCGCTATTGATAGAGACGGGAAAAATTCGCTGGTTCACTGACCAGTAGGCTGGCCTTTAAGAATATATGTGTTCTCAGCCAGGCAGCAACTGTTCATTAGCTGCTCGATGACACCGTGAAATAGGCCTGCGTTTAGTTTCGTTGTTATTATTGGCTCAGCGACTTACTGGAGTTGTCAAATAAGTAAACGGCCAATTATGAAAGAGGAACGAACTTATATTTACTGGAAATCTAGCTTGTACCTAAAAATAAACGCGAATTTTTCAGGTCCCTAGCTATTGATGATGTCTTAGGAACATTATCTATCGCATTCGTATTGTTTTCAAAGTATCATTGTTGCTTCATTGCATGGAATGTTTTTTTTTCTTAGGTGCCGGGAAGCATATTTAAAATCGACTAGTTTTCTCAGAAGAAGCTTTCTGAGAACACGCTGTAACACAGTCCAAGTGACAGGTAGGCGACCGCTGAAGTCATCCTGCCACATGTAAAGGCTGTTCGGGATAAAGTGAGCACTCATAAAAGCCCTGCTAAATTTCTATTGTCAGCCAATTCGTATCTTTCCGAGCGTAACGGCTAACGACGGGAAATATCTTACCTCTCTGGACATGTCACTTGATGTTTGCGCGTGCAAGATAATTTCTGCGGTCGTTAGGGACCTACATAGTTCGATTATAAATGATTATTAATCATATAAAATACAAATATGTAAATTTCAGTTGATTTCCTTTCTGTATTGTTGAATTTAAATAGTAAACTGCACAGAACTACATTCAGCAAATCGCTGTCAACCATACAAGTTGTAAGGTAACTGTTGTTGATGTTGAGTTATATGCAGTAACGGCTTATGATTTTTTTCAAAGTTTAAATCTTTAGTGCTCACTTTATTTCGGATGACCTCTATGTACACTTACTTCTACTTAATAAATACGTAGATGCAAAAGGTGGTAAATAACATTACCTCTACCATCCGTCCTGAATTTGCATGCATACGAAGTACAAAAATAAGTTGTTTTAAATATTTTGTAACTTTGAGCCATAATGACGTCCAAGTGTGAAAAAATTCATAATTTTATATTCGTACAAAATAATTTAGTGACTGTATTACCCTTCTATGGAAACGGCATGTCAAAGTCAAAATTTGCAAGTTACGGCAGGAAACGCACAAATAAAGGCAACGAATTTACTAAACGAAGATATTTAATATGTTTTTACGTTACACTTGTACTGCGTATAGGGACATGGAAATTCGGGAGGGATGGTGGAGGTAATATTGTTTACCACCTTTCGCGTCTACGTATTTATTAACGTAGAAGTAAGTGTACGTATCACAGGATGACTTCATCATTATGAGACCAGCAACACTCACTGTTACAAGGCTTGAAAGCTTCATTCCTGGACCTTGGTAAGGTAGGTAAATGGGCTTTACGTCTCGTCGACAGCGAGGTCGTTAGAGAGGCGAGACACAAATTGGAACAATGACAGGAGCTGGCAGAGGAGTCGGCCATGGCCTTTATTACGGAACCATTCACCTATAGCGATTTCGGAAAATCATGAAAAACCGAAATCAGGATGGACGGAGCCGGGGAAAGAACCCGGGTCCTCCTGAGTGCGTGTCTAACGTGTTACCGTTGCGCCACCTCGCTCGGTCCAGGGGGGTTGGGTTAGGGGGAGAGTTAGGGAAAGGAAGGGTCAAGAACCTGTCAAGATACGTGGTCAAGAGAGAATTTTTAATTCTGGCGGTATAACTGGGATGTAGCGGTGTGTTGTTATTTTGTTTTGTGGCGTGCTGGGAGACTGGAGTGGCCGCTCGACCGGGCAGCGCTGACCACTTGAGACGATGGCGAGTGGTCTTCCCACTGGCACATCGTGCGGTCACCATATGTTCTTTGCGTGTGCAGTTACTCCGTCACAACAGCTTGCTTTAAGGCCGTTCAACTGCGATGAAATCATAATTTTATATTTTTCTGTTAGTTTTATAGACGAAACTTGTGAGCAGACTTTCCTATTTCAAAACAACATGAGCTCATTTTATTATTATTTTTTTCGTAATAGTGCGTCAAAGTAATAATTTGCCTGTTTCCTCTGCCCTGCATACAGAGAAAACCATTTGACTTACTCAACTAAAATATTTCACGACTCAGTAACATCCAATGATCTTCGTAATAAAACATTAAAACCACACTACGTAATGTTTTTTATTTAAAAAAACTCAAAAATATAGGAAACAAGTTGCCGATTCAGAAATTTTTTAAATAAAAAATTGTTCACGGGAATTAAAAAAAATAATGTTTTGTTACATACCCTACGTCATATTGTCAAGTTATTTCACTTTAAATTATTTCACTTGAGTAAGTCAGTTTGTAGTCACCATTTACATGGCGGCATAGCATGTAAATATCGACTTTGACGCACCGGTGTAAGAAAACTACGAGGAATAAAATTGTTTCGTAAGAGGAAACAGTACTCTAAAGTTTCGTCTACAAATTTAACACTACATCATAAAATATGAAATTTTGATTTTATACCTATTGAACGTTAGGGAGAGGCGTAGTGCAGCGCGCAGTATCGTCCTTACAGCTTCCGCAATTATTTGAGTCGCCGTATTGAATTTTATTATTTTTCGCGTTTTTGGAATTCTGGAATTTAAACATGTGATTATACCTCAAATTATATTTACATTTCGCTGCAGTACAGGCATTGCGATTTAGCTGTTATCTTATAATTACGCCGCAATGTATGCGGCAAATTTTTTTTATATTCATAATTTTCCCGATAAAATGCGACGTAACTATACATTACTAGCTCTATTGCAATGCTTGTATTGTAGCTCAAGGTAAATAGAATTTGCGGTATAGTCGCCAATTTAAAATTTTTCTTCTCAGAATTCCAGAAAAATCGAAAAGGAATAAACTTAAATGTGGCGACTGAAACCGAGCCTTAACCCAGGCGCCACCTTAAGGCGGCTGTCTAATATGCGCTTGAAATGTGTTGCAGTGTGTTCCTAAACACGTTTTTTAAACGAAACTATTCCACATGTGCCCATTGTACCAACGTATAAAAAGAAATCAAACTTCAGACAAGGTCGGAAGATGATTGTTACAACACCATGCTCATTACAAACACTGTTTCTAAGTCCTCTAACATGGCTAAAACTGTCTTTTCAGACTGCTGTTATTCAGAATATAATAACCGGATGTACAGTCATTTGTGCCATTTTAGGATAACGTTGTATCAGGCATTTTCTTTCATATGATCGCTTTGTTGCCTTCCATTACGCAAACTTTAAGATTAACAAATTTATTCGTATAGAAGACAACCTTATGTTTAAGATCTTAGATTACTTAATTTAAAATTAAACTAGACTGGTGGTACAAAGTTGC
This sequence comes from Medauroidea extradentata, assembly GCA_003012365.1. Lineage (NCBI taxonomy): Eukaryota > Metazoa > Arthropoda > Insecta > Phasmatodea > Phasmatidae > Medauroidea > Medauroidea extradentata. Next base: position 42,386 of record PNEQ01056091.1, read on the forward strand.
CCTGCCCGGTACAAAGTTACCGCAAATGACTGTATATAAAACTCAGATTGAGACGTGCACTGAACATTTTTATAAACGTTCCACCAGTAAAATTATATGATCACTGCTTAATGTCCCATAGTAAAATCTATTTGGCGGGAACCTTATACGCTAGTTCAGCGCTTGGCTTGTTGAGGCGACGCGGCATTTGATGCGCGCTTCAAGGTCGACCTTACTGCTCCGTCACTGTTGAGCCTCTGACGCGCAGGTAGGCGACGCTCTTAGGAGTGACAGATAGTCACCATCTTGACTTTTTGTATTTTGTGTTATAACTTTTCTTCTGGGTAAATTTATACAACTTTAACCTAACTACAGGATAGAATACATATGAAGGGAATTTTAGACACTATAAATCTGTGTTTGCCGTTAGGCCTACTTTTGTTCCTGATCGAATTGCAGTTAAGAAAATAATAAGAATTTTCCAACTGCAATTTAAACTGTAACAACAGTAACGGAAAATTAAGATTTGTGATGTACAAAATTCCGTTAATATGTATTCCTTTCTGTAGTCAGGTTAAAGTTCCAAAAATTTACCCAAGAATAGTTGCGACACAAAATATAAAAATTCAAGACGGTGACTATCACTCACTCTTAAGAGGTTCAGAGTTGTTTTGCACGTTGGCGGCACAGAATCGAAGGAGCGATATGTAGAGCCAGAGATTTTTGGTGAAAAGAATTCTGCAACAATTTGTTTCAATGTCTTATGTGCACACCTGTTCCTCTACTTCATGGTCAGTGGTTGGAAGTTTGTAACTTTCGACGTCTCGGTGTCCTACTCGCCAATCACGGGCGTGTGGTGTCGCGGTAACATTGTTCTGGTTGGTGCAGTCAAATGAGCCACACTTCTGCCCTATTATATTCTGCCAATAACCACGAACCAGGGTTGAAGGTGTGCTCGTAAGGCATTGAAACAAATTGTTGCAAAATTCTTTTCTCCAAAATCACTGGCTCTAGCGATATGAGATACTTTGACGCGCGTACCTAGTGTTACATGGCTCCTATTGGCTAAACTAGCGTGCGGTGTTCCACTTGTACTGCTGGAACTATGGGACTTCAAATATTGTACTGATGGAATGTTTAAACAATAGTAGTCTGCACGACTTCTTGATCGGTTTCTTATGAATCTTACCACGTAGGAGATCTCAGAAATAGTATTTCCAAATGCGCGTAACGGAACGAGTTGGCGCAATGGTAAAACGTTGGACTCGCATTCGCTAGGACTCGGGATCGATCCCCGTCTTCGGCCGAATTCGGTTTTCGATTTGTGTGCATTAAAAATAATTATTCACTGTAACTAAATGTTTGCATATATTTGAGCATCTGTATTAAAAAAAAAATACGTGATAGAACAAAAGTGTAATACTGTAGTTTAATACATTTACTTCCCCTCAAGATTATTTCATTCGTCTCGTTTGAATAGTTTATACCTTGGCCAATTAACGAACGCGGTCAAATCGCTTCTATGACATGTGGTTGTACGAAAAAAAAATATTATTACTAATAATGTAATGTGTAATAGTTGGACAGTGTTTGATACGATTATAAAATTAGAAACTTATCGGTGTACAGCATCCTTAAGAAGAAGAGAATATTGATACATGAATAAAATACAGAAAAAAAAAAATTATGATATATTATTTTCGCATATGTTTGATAGTAAACATACTTAATTGTTCATATCTTTCAGGCTTACCAGAAACTGCCTAAAATATCCTACGGTAATGTGGGCCTCCCCGAGACGAGCAAAATAGTAAATGGTGCCATACATTCAGGCGTGACGACAGGTACTGAACAACACAGAACATAATTTAACATGTTTAACCCTTTACTTTCTAGGGGTCCAGGTGGCCGAATAGTCAGAATATTCGCCTCTCACTTAGGTGATCTGGGTTCGATTCCCGGCGGGGTCTGTCCCCAGATTTTCACATGTGAGAATCGTGCCGGACGATTCCGTTGGTCGGTTGGTTTTCTCGGGTATCTCCCGTTTCCCTTGCCCCTACATTCCGACGCCGTGTCGCTCCATACACACCTCATGTCACCCCTCACCAGCGCTGAAGACCTCGATGTTAAGTGCTGACCAAAAAACTCCCAGTCACTCACTTTACTTGCTTCCGTCCACATCTCCGAGGTAGGTAGCGCCTTTAAGGGGTACAGAAAGTTAAGGTGTCGAGCGAACGACTGGAATACTCAATAGTCGATCAAATCTAAATTACTTATAATAATTTTATGATATTTGTTTACCGAGTAGATATTTTACTAGCGGATGTTTATTTATATAGCACTGTGCGGTAGTATGATTTGCTTTCGAGTAAAAAATCAAAATCTGTAATTAGAAAAATAAAGGATTGAAACCACAAAACCCATAAAAATGGAAAACTGTGATTTTTATAAAATTTTAGTACAATAATATCCAGGACTCTGTAATAACCGAATTTTAAGAATATTCACCTTTTAATTTTAAAAATAATTTTACTCGCCGAAAACTTCTGCGCAGGTGGTTTACGAATCTTAAAATAATTTTAAAATAAAAATGCAAATATTTTTTGATTTCGGTTATTATAGAATCCCAGATATTATCGAAATTATATTATAAAAATTACTGTTTTCCAGTAATACGGATTTTGTGGTTTCAATCCGTTACTATTCTAAATACCATTTTTTAATTTTTTTTACTCGAAAGCAAAGCATACTACCGCCCAGTGCTATATAAATAGACATTCGCTGTAAAATATCTGCTCGGTAAAAAAATTTCATTGAAATAATATGAGTAGTTTAGATTTTATCGACGATTAAATATTCCAGTCGTTCGCTCGACACCTTAACTTACAATACCCCTTAACGGTTCACAGACAGTTGTTTCCTACCTCGGGCCTTCTTTGGGTTACTGCCTACCTAGTTTATTTGCAACTACGGAATTGAATTGTAGCCCTTTAATATAAATTATATACTACGTGAAATATTTGGATGTATACTGCCACATGATTTTATTTATATTTTGAATATCTTATGTTTCAAATGTGATTTTAAAATTGATATGTCACAGAAATATGACATTATTTAATCTGTAAATAAATAAATATGGTATGAGGAGGGTACCTGAGGGTTAGGGTATCACACCGCTGATGCAGGAGTGCTAGTGTGCGCCCTGAAGAATGACACGAAATGAGATTCTACAATGGAGAAGCGCTGGAATGAGGGAGCGTGAGAAGCGGGAAATCTCCTAGAAGACCCGTCGACCAACGACATTGTCCGGCACGATTCCCACATGCGAAGACTCCGCCGGGAATGAAACCGGATCGCGGTGGTGGAAGACAAGTGGTCTGACTAATTTACCACGGTGGTCCTCCCACCCTCCCCCTCGTCCGAAAAAAAAGTGGCGATATAAAACAACAATAAAATGCAATTATGAAAATCAGCACTACAAATTTCAAGCTTCCAAGCAAGCTGCGGAGCAGTTTAAATGTTTAATGCATGGTTATTTCAGTGTTACACATTACCGTGAAAAAAAAAAAAAAAAAGCAACGCCTTTACAGTCTCCGATGAAACAGTTTCCAGCTTTTTAAGAGCTTACTGTTAGCTGTTAAGTCACCATAAACTATAAATTCACGGATAAAAATTTATCATTTTAACTTGTTGGGGGAGGGGGGAAGTGGGAGTAGGGTTCGATAAAAAATATAAATCGACTACTTCAGAGTGGATTGTAGGTACATTGTGCTGCCTTTTGGAAAAAATTAATTGAGGAAAGTAGCAAAGTTGTAGCTAGTTTCTTTTAATTTCGGTACCGGTTCTAAAGCTACAGACATGTTCATATGGACGCTAGGATTACGGGACATTGAACTAGAAGAGAGTATTATTGAAAAAAAAAAATTCTACAACTTGAGTTCCACGTGTAAATTTTAGATTTGACGTTAATAGACCAGGTACAACGTTTCCAAGAAAAAATAGGCAAAAGGGTCTGCAATTAAACAGTTTTGTTGCTCTTAATTTTTAGAGGCGATGCATAAAACTAGACACTGCAAGCCGGTTGGACATGTTTGTGCACTTTACATGCAATCTTGTAGTCAATATCAAAACGGTTTCTTAACCGAACTACTCAAGGCAACTTGTTTCTAATGATTTTATATTGCCTTCTTCGTGCAACTATGTTCCCAGCCGTTAGTACTTATTTTCTTCGCAATGTATGTTTTATTTATGTTTAATAAATGTCTAACGTTGAATAAAAGTTGTTCAAGGGAAATTTTTAAGACCATTTCACACGAAGAATTATGTGTTGAATTAAATTTCTTGGAAAACATTTAGTTATTGAATAAAGTATCTCATTATAGCCATTCAATAAATTGTATTAAATAAACACCGGATGTACCACTTGACAAATAATCACAATTTTCAACAAAATTAAAAAATAAAATAAATTAGTGTACTTTTTTAAAATTATGTACTCACCCTACACGACACGAAAAATATTTGGTTAAAAAATTCTTATTATCCTTATTTGTTTAATTCTACAGAAATAGTGAAAGGTTATCATTCGTTTCAAACGTTCGTACTTTCTTTTACAGAACTATGTCGTTTGCATTACCGTTATCAAAAAATCTTTTCTCGTATGTTGAAAACTTGGAATCAAGAAAATATAGAACATTTTCAAAACTACTATCGTTGAAGGAATTTAAGACATTCAATCAGTTGAACGAGAAAATGGCCAGTGTTATGAGTAAACATATAGTGGACGCACCGAGAATCAACCCCCGCTATCTTCATATTGTTAACCGTGTACACTATCAATACGCCAACTCAACATACCATTATTTCGGTTTTATATGTATGAGTGTGTGTTTATATAAGTAAAAGGCTATATATATATTACAAAAAATTAAAATTTATTTTTATTTTGTCAAATGTCGTTAGATATTTATTTCATTCCGGGAAAATGTATGACAATAGACATAACTTGTATATAACTATGATATTTCGGACAAACCCGTGGTTTTGGTTGCGTATAAAGTTTATCTAAGTATATTTACAAAGGAAATTCTTGTAACTTTTCAAATAAATAATTTTTCTTTTCAATATAAATCCGAGTACGTTTATAAAGGTTGGTAAAATTGCAAAGAAATTTGTTTTAAATTATAATATATATATATATATATATATATATATATATATATATATATATATATATATATATATATATATATATATATATATATATATATATATATAAGAAAAATGTTGGTGTGTGTACATCGCATGTTTGCATGTTTATATACAGGTGTCCAAACAATCCGGTTGGAACGTTATAGTACTGATGCAGTGTGTTGGAAGTATGACGACGGCAGTGTTCGCCTCCATGTGTCATTACGACAGAAAATAATTTAATGATTAGCCGTAAATGCGAAATGCGACTTTTCCTTTGAAACGTGACTTGTAGGACAACCAGTATATTAAAAGTTTAAAAGGGGAGGATTTATTTAGCAGTAATAAAATTTAAAAAAATCTTGTATATGTTACGGTACAAATTTAAACCCAGAGAACGTATTTTTTGTTTTCAAAGCTATGTTTATTTATCGTAGCTACGTTTAGTCCTGAGTGGCATTTTTCTAGAAAATCTTTTGTTAAAATATGTTTCTTGCTGTGTTGTCCTCGGCAGCACTATAAAACCAAGTCTACTGTACTCAAGTATTTGCAACTGAATTTCAAAATATTTGTCGCAGATTTTGATGAAAGTGTCCAGTAAAATTTCTCTTTTACAATAAACGCTTACTTATAAGAATCCTTTAAAAACATCCACTCGAATATCACCTTACGATATTTTGAATGATTGCTGGTAGTTTGGGATCGATTATGTACCTTATTTTAGCGTTGAAAATGTGTATTAAGTTAAATATGACATGGTAGTATGTGCTGGTAGAAATTCTCATTCACAGTGATAGTACGATGCAGCATTTCAAGGAAATCCATTTATTTGTGACTAGCAGTGAACGAGACAACTGGTACTGAACTCAAGCCAGCATAGACAAATTAAGAGTAAACGGGCCCCTGTGGGTTGCGAATTACGCGCTTACATCCCCCTGCATCCTAAATACCGTAAAACTTTGATGGAGGCCGTCTGTTCAGGCCGCCTAACAGAGTGCAGAGTTTCGACAGATACTAGATTATTGCAAACTACTCAGCTTGCCTACGTTATGTCTGTTTAGGAGTAGCATTTAAAGAATGTTATACATGTGCATACCCATTTCAGGTCCTTCATATATCTCTTAAGGCCGTGCTCTTTAGTTTCTACCACGGTCGTAGAAGAACAGGTCTGGACACTCATCTATCTACTAATGTATTTTGCTTGACCCCCTTGTTGTTTGGCTGTAGTTCGTCAAGTTACAGAGAATGTCGTACTTTTTGGCGCTGTAATCAGGGCGGTCGGACTCAAACTCCGCCTACTTTTTTCCGTTCTTAAATTTATAAAGTAAATAAAGATTGCTAGAGCCTTTTCTTAAATTCGTGTGCGAAGGATTTATTTCATAAATTGATAAAAAATTCGTTTTGGTAAATTGTTTGTCTTAGTGGAAAGGAAGTGGGCGGAGTTTGAGTCCGACCGCCCTAACTGAAGCGCCAATAAAACACAATATTCTCGGTAACTTGGTGAACTACAGCCAAACAACAAGGAGGTCAAGTTTCCAGGCGAGTGTCCAGACCTGTTTTTCTACGACCGTGGTTTCTACTACTTTTGCGATAGTTGAACCGCATACTCCAGAAAGGCAACAAGTCCAACATTTTCACATTTACCTTTTCGCTTATGAATGGGTCAAGGAATACTGTATCACAGAAGGGAAACATGCCCGCACAATATCAGAGGACTGGCAATGCCTTCAATATTCTCTGTGTACTGCAGATAGGAAACATGTCCAGGACAAGTTCCCTTTATGCAAAATTTTGGAAAGTGGACATTTAGCCTTTCTTCAGTATGCTGTTCAATTATTTTTTGAGCTTAAACGAGAACATATACAAAAAATCTGTCTGGCAGTTTAGTTAAAAGTGGTTTTTGCTGTGATAGCTAAGTTTTTCAATGCAAAAATTAAATTAACCAGAATTTCGTTTATTACATAATTAGTGGCGATTTTGAATTACAAATTCAAATATACTATGCACGCATTTACGAGATTCGTAGCGGCAATAGTGCGTGTGGTATCAATTAGAGTGGATGCACAGAAACCAGTGTTATAAGATGTTTACTCGCAGGTATTTATAACTAAGATTAGTATTGAGTACAGAATATATTCAGTGCCCGTGCACTTAATGAATATATATTGTAGGTAACATACCGGAGCAGTTTAATGTAGATGTAAACATTGTACAATCTTATTCAAATAAAAGAACGTGGCAATGTTTATGTTAACATGCAGCGGAAAGATATAAACTGGCAGAAAATAGAAATTAATCAGGATTTTTTTGAGTGCTCACTTTATTTTCGCGTCTGTACTCTATATAACAGCAGACTCATTACAGCTATATTAGTCAATTTTGTTTCTGAATTGTTTTATACTAACTTACTGAATGTTACATTTGTCAAGCAAAGTATAAGGTTTACGGCTAATTAATTTCGTATGACATTTCGCATTACGTAATACTTTTTTCATATTTTTTTTTATTACAGTAGCATCTTATGTGTTATCATAATCCACACACACACACATGATATTTTATATGCATTGTTATTACTATTTGTTTTCTTTTTTATATTGTAAGATATTGTGTTCTGTATTTGTATGATAATGATTAAGTGTAAGAGAAGGCGAAAATGCCTTAACTTCGCTATTTTAATTAAAGGCATTAAATAAATAAATAATATTCTACAACACATGTATTAATCGCCATTACTAGCTATTGAAAGCCGTTCTTAGAGCCATAAACTTTTCGCGAAAAAATTTTTGCTGTAGTTTGTTTCAGTGTCTTACGTGAACATCTGCAGCTCTGCTTCATGGTTATTGGCAGCGTGTCTGTGGGAAGTGACGTCTCTCATTTGACTGCACCAATCAGAATAAGGTTACCGCAACATCACATGTCTGTGATTTGTAGATAGAACACCCAAGACACGTGACATTTGAAACATCCTATCACTGACTATGAATCAGAACTGTAGATGTGCACGTGGGGCACTGAACCAAATTGGGACATATTTTTTTTCGCGAAAAGTTCATGGCCCACGACCCATACTGCAGTAATGTTACAAAATGCCATTCCATTTAACAAGTTTGGTAGTAATACTTATACATTTTAGACACGTATTTTATGCTAAAAAATTGTCTCCTCTGCTATGAAATATAGTTGTTAATGTAAGGAAAACAAAACACAATTTTTATGTGTATAGTATTTTTTCCCCTGCGAAGCAAGAACGCTTCAGCGCAAGCTAAATAGCTCCAGTATGTTTTTTCTTTGCTATACTGTAAACGCAAGGGTACAATTTTTTTTTCGTGCAAATTAAAATTGGGAAAGAGAATCTAGAATAAGACGAGTCACGCAACGTATGTCGAGTTGATGCTGTCGGCTCGTATTTATCGTGACCTGAGAAAGGTTCACATGTGAGGAACATGTATCAGACAGACCGTTTTTGCTCATGGCGATTTGCAAATAACAGGACGAGGTCCAGCTCTTTATCATAATAATGAAATTCCAAATATGTTTAGCCCACGTGTAAAATAATGAATGGCATTAATGAAACATTTTATGTTTCGCTCAAAAATTCCACCAAGGAATCTGTATTTAATAGCAATTCAGCGAATACAAAATTGTCAATCAAAGAGGCTATTATGAGTCTTTCGAAGCCACGATAGCTAGAGACCTGAAAAACTCGCGTTTACTTTTGACCCCAAGCTATAATTCCAGCAACTATAAGTTCGTGCCACTTTCGCAATTGGCCCGTGACTTATTTGACACTTGCTGGAAGTCGCTTAGCCAATAGTACAGAAGCAACTAAATGAAGGCCCATATCACTGCGTCATAGAGCAGCCAGTGAGCAGATAATGTCTGCTTGAATACACAGATATTCTTGGAGGCAAATTTTTCCGGTATCTAAAGATTGCACTTGTGGAAAAAGTTGTAACAGTAGTATTCAATGATTTACCAGTGATTTGTCACTGTTTTCTACAGCAGTCCAGTTATTTGCTAGTTGACTGCTACTGAGAGAAGTGGCGCAATGAACACGATTGTAATATGCGGGTTTGCTTCCCTGGTTTCGGTTTTCTATGGTTTCCCGAAAACGCTCAATGCGAATGCTGGGATGGTCCCTGAACAAAGTCCACGGCTGATTCCTCTAATCCTATTATTGTGTCAGTTTATGTGTCGCAGACTTTAATGACCTCGCTGTTGACGAAGCGATAAAGCTTACCTACTTTATCTGGTTGATTGCTCACAGAGCCAAAGCTCCAACTCCGCACATTGTTTTTATTGACCAGTTGTAGCACAAATCCTTTCGTACACGCATACGCCCGGATATTTTTATATAACTTAATTTTGATAGTTGTGTAATACAACTTGCGGGAAATAATGCGTAGGCGCCAGATTCTTGAGAGGCGTTCTCAAGGGGAAGACATAAGTCAGTTGGGTGCCTTGCGCATAGAGTTGATGAGTAGAGATGATGG
>PNEQ01056091.1:52153-68211 GCA_003012365.1 Medauroidea extradentata
TATTTCGTTACTGGCGAGTCCCTATTTGACTGGGCCAATGATAACTCTGGTGCACTACTTCTGGACGTATGTGATTCGTCTGTAAACAACTAGACTGTGCCACATAACCGTCGGCCAACAATACATGACGCAGGACGATACACTGATTTGCAGAATACGCTGACAGAAAACATTTTCGCGATAAATCACCTTCTCTAATGATGGTTTATCGCGGGAAAACTTGACTTTTTGCTGGCTTTCAACGTACGTCAAGCTTATGGAAATATGACTGGCTTTCGCTCGTACGTAGAGCTGTTACCCTATTTTACCGAGCCAATAATAATCCCACTAGTGTAAGATTTGATGACTGTTATTGCTCGGCAGACAGCTGCGTTGTGTCGGACGTATTTCTAGGGTTTTGTTGGCACAAAGCATTTTCGCAATATACCATCATCTCTAGTGATGAGGCAAGTGGGAACTAGTAAGAGTCGACCTTATAGACCACGGCAGATCACGGTCGTTGTAGACCAATAGCACACAAATTAGATCTTTAACAGCATGACTGGATTTAGTTTCTTGGACGTACTCCATTGCAAAATGAATTACTGTCAAAGTAAACTAAACAAATAATAGAAATCATAGAAAAGCAGAGTATGCTTTAGCCAACAAGATATACACACAACATGAAATTACAAAATGGAATCGGGTCAAATAAAAACAAGGAACAAACATAATAAATGAAAATAATAACAAATAAAATAAAAAATAAAAAACCAAGTAACATGCGACACAACGATGAGACGAAACAAAAAAACACATTAGATTTCAGACACGAACAGAAAAATAACAAAACGACGCAACGAAGAGACGAGACAAAACACAGCAGATATCAGACACAAACAGGAAATACAAACGACACAATGGTGAGACGAAACAAAACACAGTAGTTTTCCAGACAGACAGTGTTACGACATTTTAACAGCATGTTATTATTGAATGTGTCAAAATCCCGAGGATTGAACTACAGACACACCAGGCGGTATTTTTTTCCCTAGGGGATGGTATATCGCGAACATTTTTTTGTATCAACATACCCTAGAAAACACTGTGGTTTCTTGCGACATGTATGATTTGGTGTTATGCGTCTGACACAACGCAGCTGTCTGCAGACCAATAATAGGCATCTTATTACAATATCGGGATTCGTATTGGCTTAGTCAAATAGGGCAGCATTTCCACATACAAGCTAAGCCAGTGTAATTATTTGATAAGCAGAACGTATGTTGAAAGCCAGCAAACAGTCAAGTTTTCCCGCGATAAACCATCATCTCTAATTATCGCCTCTCCGCACAAGCCGCTCAGCTAACGTGCAGTGCTGTACTATTAACCTTCTTTCCTATGGGTAGAGGCACGAGTATTTCGCGTATTAATCTGGCAGCAGCATAGACTTCTCAGTCCTATGTAAGCACTGGTCAAAGTCGAATATTCATTGGCTTCTAAACGTACAAGTGGGTAGCATGTGTTAGCCCCACGACTTATTTTATTATTTACTACCGGCTTGCGATCTCCGAAGGTGTGTCAAAACAGCTGTCGTCTAATCACAGACGTTACAGTTATGTATAGGTTCTTGGCTTCCAACCTGACCTAGAATCAACACGCGAAGTACACGTGCCTGTACATATGGGACTTTAAGAGGTGAACACAATATTTTATTCGTGGGCAGCATAGTTCAAAGTCTAACGCTTGATTCTATAGAAGTGGTTTACGAATCCGGCTGTTATTTTTCCATATACGGCAGTCTGGAAAATACATTTTTAGCCATTGTTAGGGGCCCGAAAATGATGATTTTAACCAACGTACTGAATATTTAAAACTATAGCGACATAGTTTGAAGTGTGTGTTCTTTTCGTTAGAGATAGAAATTTAATTTGCGTTAATTAGTTTCGTAAAAAAAAGAACAGCCGCAACTCGCTGCAACATGTTTGAAGCGCAGGTAGGGAGGCCCCTTAACATTTTCTTCTACAGTCACATGTTTACGTTCCGCGAATTAAATGTAATACTGTATGTTATTATTAGATACATGAAAAATTCGCGTTTTCTTTTAGGTGCAAGCTAAAATTCCAGCAACTATAGGTTTGTATAACGTTCACAATTGGCCGCCGACTTACTCGACACTTCCTGGAAGTAGCTGAGCCAATAATAAAACTGGAACTGAATACAGACCTATTTCACAGTGTCAGCGAGCAGCTAATAAACTTCGGCTGTCTGCACGATTTCACAAATATTCTTGGAGGATAGCGTACAGGTCAATGAACTCGCGAATTTTTCCGGTCTCTAGTTATTAATGATACTCGAGTAAATAATCATGAATGGTACAATAACGAGGATCGTTCCGTTAAAGTGGCTACCTAGGCCCACATATTCCGTGCATCCGAGGCGTATAAGTGAGGAAGTGGTAAGGCGAACCAGGCACTTGTTTCACACCTCAATTTAGACCTTAAGCGCAGGTTGCCGATATCTGGCCTCTGTGGTCACACCATGATTTTTACGGCACGGCATCGATTTGTCACTCGGTTGTTTCATTGGCTATCAGTGCATAATTATAAGCCAAAGAGAAGGAAGGTGTAAGAGAGGAAGGACAGAATTCAATTTGGCGCACTGCCAGGCGCGTTAATTACACTGGGTTGTTAGACCGTAACGATCTTGCAAGCGTCTCTCAAGTCGTTTTGTCGTCTCAAGGGTGTGTTCTCATTTATTTCCTCGGGATTTACCTTCTGTGCTGCGTAAGTTATCCTTGACGTTTAGACGAACGAATCTGTGTTGTTCAAGCTGCATGCAAGAACCCTAATTATACCCTAGAGTTTGCGTTACGCCTTGGCGAATGATGAACTTCCTGCCACAAACAAGATAACCACATTTGAGGAATGAGTCTCGCTAAAATTCCATCTAGCCTTACTTAGCTTTATATGCAATATGATAAGAAGTTTAAATTTACAGATTGATTTATCCACGAGGAGTTAACGACACACAAGACTTTCTTCGAACATCATTTAGAGCAAAAAAATATATATATGTGTATTTATATATATATTTATATATATATATATATATATATATATATATATGCATGTAGGTCCTATTCTTAGTATTTTCAGAGAAGTTTGAAAACATTTGAAACATGAATAAAATAATAACTGTGGCAAAAGTAAAACTATGACGTTTTATCATACCGTATTGTTTATTTTCAAGTATCAACAGTGGCAGAATTACGTGTCTCGGGAATTGTGTAGATTGTTCATGCCATCCCGTGTGAAGAGTGTCCCATTAGTGAACTAGACGTATCATCGCAACTGACGATTTAAATTTAACCAGGGATCAACATGTATATTGTTTGCTCTGAATGATGCAAGGAATAGTATGTGTTTGGCCATAACATATAGTGTATCATCCATACGTTTCTTCTTTCGTTTCACCTAACTTTGGAGTACGTTAGATACATCACTTTTTTTATTTTCTGTGCCTTTATTTCAGCCCTGCGTAGTATCATTCTTACTGATATTGGTTTCCGTTCTTCATTAGATATTAAACTTGTTTGTTTGATTTTGTCATTGACTTGGAACTTCTCTTCCTTGCCTTTGGTAATTTTTTGGCAGTTTTTATCTGTACTTTGAGTTCTTTCAAGTCCTTTTCCATTTCTTGAAACTAATTTGGTTGGTTTTTTTACTACGCAAAGGTTTTATCATTTTTTTTATTTATACAGCATCCAGTTTCTGGTTTTCCAACGTGGAGGATTCGTCAGATTACGTATATAAATACAGCACTCGCTGGTTTTACAATAACAATTCAACGAGCACGTCACAATATAATGACACAAGTATTACAGTACATGGAGAAATACAGAACATATATGAATACAATGTGTGCCTACCCTAGCACAAGTATTTAGGCTACCGATCACGCAAAAACATTACAGAAACACTCATTCATATGTACAAAGAAAACTATACAACTGTTCACATTTAAGTAACATAAACAAGCGTTAGATCTATTTAAATAGACAAGGAAATGTAATATACAAATGCTTAATTTGAAACGAAGCTCGAGGATCTGCTTAGAAATTATTACTTATTTAACTTCGTATATATTCTTCTACAGGCTGAAATGCATTTTATGTGAAATGCTGCTTTAGTACTTCTTTTGAAAACGTTTGCGTTTTCGAATTTTTTGATTTATTTAAGTTGTTTTTTTATGAGTTGTAATTTATAATAATGGAGGCCTGATCCAAATGTTTCTGTTCTAAGAGAAAAAACATTTAGGTTGTGATTTTTTTGTGTTGTGACTGTGGACTTATCTAAGTGTAGCATTCTGTACAGCATATAGTATCGTGTGGTGTTTGTATAGGCAGGTAGTTTGCAAGGGCGTAATTTAGTTAGTTTATTATATATTTTTCTGAATTTTTTAATATTTTTCCATTTATGTGTATTTCCCCATTATATAATACCATATTTAAGGATAGATTGTACATTTACAAAGCATAACGTCAGTGCCACTCATTGTGACCATATTTTGTTGGTGTTTGTGTGGCATAACACACACAGAACTTCTTGTCTACACAGTTTGTGATATTGCCTGTTTATCTTTTAGCATATGTGAATACCCCGCCATTTTACACTTTCTGTTTTATCAAGCCTTTGGTTGTTAATAGTAATTGTATAATTTCATTGATGATGTGACACGCCAATATGGTCGCCACCACGACATCAGTATCAACCATCATAAATCCATATATATTAATAACTATGTCTTGCGACCACTCGGTCTCCTCACCATTATATCAGGATAATATTGAAATAGTTTTCATTAAGGTACCATTACTGCACCAAGTGTTATACAGAAAAATAAGAAATTGTACATATTGTGTCTATGTGAAAACGAGAGAAAGGTGCAGGTGCAGAGAATGTCTTGGGGCCTCACTCCACCCCCGCTCGAACCACCTCCCTAGCTAAACAAGTGGGGAGGGGCTCCAGCCAATAGTTTTGTAAGTTGTTACTTTATTGTAGATATTTAGTAATTAAGAAATCATAAATGTTAATAAGTAAAGGAACCATTTTATGTAATTGGATGTAAATAGCGAAGAGAAATCAAGGAATGATTTAATAAATACGGCTCTGACCGGAATTGTTGTCCTCGAGAGGCGGTGCCATCGGTTAAAAGCTGGCTTCTGACTGGCCCAAAACGAACTGGAACTTGAGGGCCATGTAACGGGGGGTTTTGGCGAATCGGGAGAGAAGCGAGCCGCGGGAACGGTTTGGAAGCAGACGTCAGCGAGCCATGGCGAAGGGAGGGCGACATCGAAGTTAGGCGTCGAGACGCCTTAGAGTAGGGAATCGTCGGCGAGCCACGAAAGACGACGCACCGGGTGCTGTCGGCAGGCGTCTAGTAGAGATTAATATTTCGTCGACTCGCGAAGTATTGTGGGCCGAGGCGCCATCATCATCGTTGTTTTGGGTGTCCAAGTCTGAATGTACGTCGGGCCGAGGCATCTACGATTGGTAATTGTAGAGACATTGCAAGACAGGGCAGTTGATATTCTAGGCAGTCGTCGGGGTCTCCGTGCACGCGACTGTTATAATTAAGAGCCGTACCGACAACTCTGCGATAATAACGGTCCGCCCCGATAGGACAGCAACGACGTGGTACCCGGGAAACAGACTTGCAACTTTTTCATTGCAGTACCCTAGTGTCCAGAACTTTAACCCATCAATCAATAGTCAAACAAGCATCCGCAAAAATATAAGTAAATAAACAATTTTGTAATATATCTTATTTTAATATGGAGGCAAAAAACACCTTCCGTATACGGCAGTGGACGACGGAAAGACAAACACCCACGCAATTAAGCCTCAAAAATAAATATTCTGATCGTTTTCTGGTATTATATAGGCCTATATGTGCAGTTGTATTTCTTGACTAACGCCCCTTCAAGGTTTTAACATCTTGTTTCGTGCCGGGCGCTAGGTCTTCAACCATCTGACCCGACACGCCCCACTATTTCCATTTTTTCTTAACTGCGTCGTAACTGGCGCAATCCTAGCCAAGTCGATCACAGCGCCCCAGGTGGTCGTCACCGCAAACACGTCACCACCTCGCTCGATTGTTAGTTTTGTAAGAGACATGGAGGAGGGGGGGTGGTACATCATAGAGTCGCGGGGCGGAAGAGATGACGGGTTTCCGTGCACCTGCGAGCTCGCTCCTCGCGAATATACCACCGTATTTTTCTTTTTTTGCTGCCACCAAGACAGACGGTCGTTCTCGGATTGCCATGAAGTTTGTGCTGTAGAATTTTCCAGTCGTTAACAGCAGACGTGCTCATAAATGAAAGTTCTCAGCAAGAGAGAAACATAAGTACATTAAGTTAACTGACACATACGTGTTGGTTGGACGAACGTAGTGCAAGTATCCTTCACGGGCTGCAAGACTACGAAATTACATAAAATTTTTTGGCTGAATTGTTTTGTAACTAAGTAAAGAACATTTATATATTAGATAAAACACTCAGCAACTCTTAAGGGGCATTGATCCCTACCACCTTGGATTTATCTGTTTTTTCTCGATAACTTCTGTTCCAGTCGATGTATCAACATGTTTGTCACAAGGCATAGAGATACAAACTTACTCGATTTTCTGTAAGTGCTGAAACCATAATATATTCATTATTTTGCAACGGGAAACAGCTGGAAAAGAAAAATTGCTTTATTTGCGGGAGCGACTACAGAGGCCGCGACATTAACAGAAACAACGCCATATGGATTAAATAAGTGAATGAAACAATAAACTATGCCTTGCCAGCGTGAAAAAAGTAAAACAATGTGTCTATTCCCTGATTTATAAGAAAAACCGTAAAACCGATCTGACAGAGATCAATCCCCCTTAAGTTCTTCAACGTCTTGCCTTTAAAATTATTGTTTTAAATGGCGACGAATTTTGGAAGAAATTAATTTTTAGTCATTTACTACAAATGAATAGTTTATAATTAATCTTCTTACCTTTATATAATGATAATTAGGTGGAAAACATTAATGTTAATCCGTGGGACTTTCATAAACTAATTTATATAAATGTGACTACCCTCGTGTGTTATATAAAATGATCTCACTTCAAAATTTTGAGAGAAAATTTAACAAATTCTGTTTCTAAAGACAAATGTATGACCATTTCCAACTGTAGAATGAAAATAACGCTCAAATTTAATAAAACACATTTAATTATTCTGATTTCAAGCCGCTCCTTTAACTACATCAGTCATGCGGCACGTACATTTTTTTTATAAATGTTGTAGCTAGCCAACGTAGAACTGGAAACTTAAATATAACTTGAAATTTAACGAGCCTGCTGCAGTTAAATATCCATGATTGTTTTAGAGCCCTTCAAATGCCTGATTTTGTTGTTCAGCTGTTTTTGTGTCATTTGAATTCGAGTGAATGTGTCATTTTCACATCGACGCGCCAATTATGTCGTTCTGGATGACAAAAACTAGTTCAACCCAGGACGTTGTGTTTGTTCGAACAGGTCGAACATTGTTACTGTACTGCGTCAGTTGGAAGGTAGATATGCAAATAGCGGCTCTGCTAGGTAGCAATCGTGCACATGAATCTCTTGTAACTACTGATACGTTGCGGGGACTATGACAGCTTACATGCATGTGATGTATCTAATTATGTTTTAGCCCGTTATTTAGGTAGATGTCTTAAGGCCATTGGTGCATGGGAACTGAAAAAGAGTTCAAATGCCCAAGGTACACTACTGTGTCTGCCCGTTTGAAGATGCATGTTCTGACAACAAAATTAGAAGCTGAAACTGCATTCACGAGGTATTTGTAAGAATTTAGAAGTACACGCGTATTTTCAGTACTTCCGCTACGGAACACGTATTTTAGGTTACATCATAGCCAAAGAAGGAGAGAATACAAACAAAAGCTTTATTAAATAGCTCGCGGTACTTATATTACTAATTGACTACCTGTCAGGAGTTGCCTAGTGTGAAGCGATTTATGTAACAAAATTATCAATTTTCGTGACATTATTTAGTAGTTATTTACTACGTAGGCAGGAAAATCATTCCAATTTTGATTTCATAAAGTTCAAGTCGTTACCAGTAACCTGCCCTTTAATTACCATTAAAAAACGCGCATTAATTTTAGTGCTTTTATTTTTTGTATATGTGTTGTAGAGGTCTTAGTTGAAATACATTAATTTCTAAAATTTAAAAATGAAGTAACGTTATGTAACTTAAAATGTGTCGGTAAATAAAGTATGCAGTGACTCACAATTAAAATAACATATGCGGCATGTACGAGTGTCCCAAGACAGCAAGGCAAAATATTGCACAGTTAGCGAAGACGTTTCGGCAGACTTTAACAGCGAGATCTTACGTTCTTCAGAAGTGATATGAGGTGAAAATTGAGCAGCGGCAGAATGCACAATGCGGGAGAGAGGGGACTGCCTGAGAATACCCGCTGGTTAACGGCAGCGCCAACCACGTTTCCCAAGATTACTATAGATGTGTACATAGGGGTCAAGATTCATTCAGAACGTTAATATACGAAACACCTTATAGTGATGTAACACTCTCAGGCGAACAGTTTTCGTTGAGAAAGCTCGTAACGAAGTAAGTAACATAACGTAATGCTACAATTATGAAGGATTCTTTAAAAAACTAATTTTTAATTTTTATTGAAATCCTACATCATTGCTAATTTACATCTGTATTTAATACTCGTGGCTACTCTCTGCACACTGCTATCTATTATTGTCCGTTGTTTAGATATACTGATATAATAGCCATCTTCACCATTGCAGAACATCAGAGGGCGCGGGAGAGTATTATCGTAGGCCTGGTGTGTCTCACTAAGGATTCTTTAAAAAAACTAATTTTTAATTTTAATTGAAATCCTACATCACTAATATGGAACTGCATTACAAATAATTGCAATAGTATGAAAAGATACAAAACAATGATTACATTAAATGTATACAGCTACGTTAGAAGGAACAGGAACTTTGTATCGAAGGTTATCACAATAAGTACTGAATGAACGTCACAGAACGTTAATATACGAAACACCTTATAGTGATGTAACACTCTCAGGCGATCAGTTTTCGTGAAGAAAGCTCGTAAGAGAGTAATTAACATAACGTAATGCTACTTCTCTAGTAGGGGCATTGAAGCGACCTCGTTGTTCTCTAAAAGGCTTCCTATCAGCATTAATCACAACATAGAATTATTGTCTGTTGCTAAACACAGGTATGTATTTGCAAATCAAAATGTAACTAAGAGGAAACATTTTCGTTAATATACAAGTCCTACTATTTACGTACATCTCTCTCTATAGATATATTTTTCTTTCTCTGGCCCTGAAGTTTCTCTTTGACCGCAGGGGATTCATCGTGCAATACTGTACAAGCGCACCATACTTCCTGTCTGCTCAGCAAGACTGACAGTAATTTACCTGACAATGTGACGCACGGTCGATGGACTAATTCCCGCCAAGTCTCCTGCATAGTCTGAAAAGATTAACGGTGTTACTAACTTTGAAAGTGTCAGCATATCAGCAGTACAAATTACCCTTCCCCTACAGGTTTCACTAAGCCCAGGACACAGTAACTTTTTCAACTTAGAAAATGAAGCACAATAACGCTCTTTAACGTTATTCCTGGCCTGCCGTAGAATATTCTCCTTATATTCCGCAGTTACTGGTCTCGTCACTTCCTGACGTTGCTGACGTCACGATCTCCCTCACTCACTCGGCGTCACCGACGTCACTTACTGCTCTTTCCGCGCTCTCGTCACTCCCTTGGCACTCATTCCCATAGCCAAAAACTCTCGAGCTAGGGGCAAATCGCCCTTGTATATTTGCGAAGAGGTTAGGAACGGCCTATCTCCGACAATCTGAAAGCAAAACAGCCCCCTCTTTCTTGCTCATTGTATGTAACATAATTTCTCTCTGATGCGGTTGCGAGCCGCCCTCGAGATGGTCTTGCTTTCCTGTTATTTGTAATTGTGACTCTACAGTAAAATACCATATATAAGGTTACCTTATAATTTTGCACTATTGACAGAATATAATTTCATTAATTTTAATATTGTTATGGTAATTGATTTGACTAATGTATTCTGAATTTCACAAGACATAAGTGATAGTTATTTGAAATTAAAATTTAAGAAAATTTTATGCATACGTTAGAATTAATTTAACGTAAAATTATTAAATATTAGCAATAAACTTTTAAAATGCACCGCTGGTGTCAGTTCAGGTTAATTTTTGCACTCAGTGAGAAAAAGACGCTTTTTCGAAAGCTCCTGAGCAGGAGGCTTAAAATGGCTTTGGAAGAGGCATTGACTGTCTTTTATTTCCAAAACGGAGGGACGTGTGACCAGATTAGGGCCACAAAATTGTACAAGAAATCAATAAAGTATGTAAGCCCATTATTGCAGGCTACGCAAATCTACTTCAGAAGCCATCATCAACAGAAAGCCCTTAAAATGTGTGACAAACTCTCTTGGAAGTAAATGGTTAGTCATATACTCAATGCAAATTAGTTCTGAGGTGTATCATTTACTGTCGCAAAGATTGAACCGTCAATCTCCTTCAGAGAATATCAGATTGCTCTGAGTTAGTTTCTTGTAATATATTAAATTTGTCAGAACGAAGAATATGCACTTTATTCCTCGGTGCTTGGTGAATGATGTTTAATATCACGTGTTAGTAACTAAGAGAAACATTTGTCCATGTTTTATGTTTCTCTTATTACTGTCACATACCAATCCCATTAAAATTCACATACCTTACCTTTGTTTTCAATAAATAACCAAACAAAGGGCAATGTTAAGGGCTTCTTGTTCCCGAGTTTTTTTTTTTCAGACTAGTACCAATAACTCAAATATTTTTTTTTAACCAAAAGTTTTGAAAAAATTTGAGTCAATGTGTAAATCACACGATGCACAATACTGTGGACGCGTTTTTTTAAATAATGTACCATTCGCCAGCAAAAAAATAATTTCCTTAATTTTTGCTTATTTTCACGACGAAATACGTGATACTTTGGGTAATGAAATCTAAAAAACCGTTCAGTATAATTCTACAAAAAAAATTCAACTGCAAATTATAACATATAAGTGTCAAAACTGTGCAGCGAAATTTTGATATGAGTATTAGGTAGCAATAAAAAAAAATTTCGAAATCACTGCAAAACTCCGTAACAAGGCCTTAAATGGTTCTGTGTTGCCCATTCTTCGGAAGATTTATAAATTGTTACACAAAAATACAACAGAATTACATTGTAGTAACTTCAGTAAACCAACACCCAGACGCTGATATATCTGCTCGCATATTGCCGTCAGTCGCGCTCTGTCAATTAAACAAATTGTGAAATGTATGTTGTGCTGTACTACTCGCTCAAGGTTAGCAGGAAATGCATTTATCAAAAGGCATGCCTCATGGGTATTAACTAAGTCACACCATCCAGCAGTCGGAAGATTTCGGGAAGCTTATGTTACGCATTGATATGCTTTCAAAGCACTCTCGCAAGGTTCGTTTCGCTGCTACACGTTTATTCCCCAATGTAGCTGATGATAGCACACCTGTTCTCAGAAGCCAGTTCAGGGAGGATATTCTCCCCCCTTTCCCCAATAAAACACTCTTGTCACTCACATATGGATTGTAGACTATATGTTGCACGTGGTGAAATTTCGCACGGCGGACAGAAATGGAAACTATTAAAAAATTCAGCCCAAACCACTTGTTGCATGGAGAACTAACTGTTCGCAGATGGAATCTGTTAAGGGTAGAAACGTGTAAATATAAATTTTAGCTTTTCATCGTATTTTATTCTATATAATAATAGGAATAGCTCATGAACGAAAAATGTGTCTACACTGGTCAGGAGTAGTCGCACGGAAAGAAAATCGTGCTTTACGTCGAAGTTTTCCGTATATTGTTAGGTAAGGTAAGGAAGGTTAGGTAACATAAACTTACGGAAAAAGGAAAGCCTTCAGAGCAAGTTAAGGCAATTTCCTTTACGAACGCCTCCCTTCAACCACTATGGAAACAATTTTTAATTAATAAACTATGCTTGTAATATCAATAGTGTGGCCGGTATACGATTATTAGCTAACTTGCTATTTACCTTTGGAACTTAGCGTGATTAATTGGTGACAGTCTAGACTCCGTTGACCTGTACTTACCAGAGAACAATGTGTTATTTAATTGTCCATGATTATCTTTGTAACGTCAGTTACGTCTCTGAACACTTAGGCGGTTGGTCACTCAGCCGTGGAACTGATAACAACTGGCCGAAGCAGTGTGGCTGACAATGACATTGTAGGGCGACGGAAGACGTCGAGAGACCGTTTAACACCTAGCAGCCTAGTCTGCTGGGCAGGAAATGTCGAGAACTTTGCACGCACGTAATCATGGGCAGAGGTGCGTCAATTTCGCGGATTCACCTGGCAGCTGCACAACTACCTCAGTCCTATACACGGCGTATAACTAGAGGCCGGAAAAATTCGCATTTTATTTTAGGCGCAAGCTAGAATTACAGCAACTGTAGGTTTGTGTAACGTTCACAATTGGCCGCTGACTTACTCAACACTTCCTGGAAGTAGCTGAGCCAGTAATAAAAATGTTATTGGATACAGACCCATTCCACTGTGTCATCAAGCAGTTAATAAACTTCTTCTGTCTGCACGATTTCACAAATATCCTTGGAAGATAGCCTACAGGTCAATGAACCCGCGAATTTTTCCGGTCTCTACGTGTAACATTGCAAGCGGGTAGCAAGCGATTGTCATACCAATCATTTCATTATTTTCTACTGGCTTGCAGCATTAAAATGCGTTTCATAACAGCCGCCATAAAGTCACATACGTGACAATGAGTTATACATTATTGGCGTTCAACCTGACCTAGAATGTCTGTGCCACAGAATAAATAGTAATACAGAAGTGAAATGATGTAGTGGCTCGATTGATTCGGTCGAACTTCGCCGCTGATTGGCTGCCTGAGACTGTTGACACCAGCCCTGTGTATATGTTTGGCTCCTGCATGTTGCTGCAGGTTTCCTATTGGCCTGGCTGCCGGCTAGCAGAGTAGCCGTCTTACGCTGATTGGCGGTAGGCGTTTCCGCCATGTTGCTGGCCAGGGAAGCCATTTTGCTGGCGTGTGCGACTGAGTTCGCTGTTCCACCGGCTATTTCACTTCTGTAATCCTAACTATTCTGTGTCTGTGCTAAATTGACGTACCTTTAGTCTTCGTGTTTGAAACGAAGTTGCTTGGTGGCATGCGGCGATGGCGTGCTAACAAACGGGGAACTGCGGCCAATTGGGATGGCTACCTTGCGTGCGGATATCGCCGGGTGGAATTTCAATTTTATCGTGATTTTCGACGACAAGAGCACCACACGCCATGATTTCAGACAATGTGTTTCAATCAGCATCAGCGAGCCCTGCTTTGCGTCACTGAAACACATGGAGGCATTCGCAAACTTCTCGTTAAGGGAATTGTTGTACGGCCATATTTAATTTAATGTATAGTTATTTTTTGATAGTTTATTCTCTTAAGTGTGAGTCTGCTATATATATTTTTTTCGTTGTTAGATAGTAAACTACTTCCATATAATCTGATGTTTATTGAAAGATAAGAATAATATATTTTTTTTACCTTCCAACGAATATTAAATATTATGCAGGTAATTTTATACCTAAAAATGTGAAAGGGTGTAGTAGATCAACATTTAGAGCAAGAACAGTCAAACATATCCAAACGCTTTATGGAAATATTGTAGCGGGAAAGATTTTGATAATTACAGACAGTTGTGCGCTATTCTCCTTTAGGGGATGCAGAATTTCTTACACAGAAATTATTTTTTATACCATAGCTGAAAATTTAGATAAATTAATGATGTCGCTTTATAGAGGAATTGGGCTTAAATATGTTGTGCGATTTTTGTGCTGAATTGTAGCTACGCACTAATTGCTATTCACAAAACCGCGAGAGGGAATAGTTATCTTAACTTTTATAGAATAGAAAATGTTAAATAACTATGCTCTACTTGTTCATATACAATGTATACAAGGCAAGATAATAACGTATGCAAGCATTGTCATATTTCGAGATAAATCTTACCAAATCGCGAGTCTCGCAGAAATGCAGAGAAATTTAGCAACACGAGTGATGAGGGCTTTTAAAGCTGCTTGGCGCGTACTGACAAACTTGTAGAATACTTCTCATGAGTTTTTAACCTAATTAAAATGTTTACATTCTAACTATTTGTCGACTGAGGTGTCAGAGCCTACATTTTACTGTTACTTATGCTAAACCACATCGAATATACGTGACATTACGTTTTTAAAGGCTGTGCTACAATTGCAGTGTCCTCGATTGTCCTCGGTCCTCGGATGTCCTCGGTCCCCTGTCCTCGCTCATATTCGAAGCACTGATTGGTCCATGTGATCAGGTGACGTTACGGTGTTTGTCCTCGCATGTCTCCTGTCCCTGTCCTCGGTGAATTGGCTAATTTTTAATTCTTGTCCTCAGTTGTCCCATCATGTCCTCTGTCCCAGCACTTGTGTAAAGAAGAAGAAGAATTTGACGTCATGAATCAGCTTGCATTTTGTAAACAAAAACAAAAATTGAGACTGAGTGAGTGATTATATATAAATTTATTGGTCATGTAATACTTTCCATAAAAAGAAATATAATAAACTAAAACAAATTCGAATCGAAATGTGGTACGAAGCATTTACTGCTATCTGGTGGCGGTTTCCTGAACGTAGCAGTTGGGACAACTCCGGAAATCGATTGTGGCAACGATATTTTCGCGTTACCAGCGAGGACAGGGGACACGAGACATTCGTTGACAAGGCGCATGGTATTGTAGCATAGGCTAAAAGACCTCTCTTGTGTTGTTCAATTATAAAAACAATAAAAAGTAGAAGTTCCCTAAATTTTTACAATTAAAAATTGCAGGATGACTTCACGAGTGATACTAGATATACTGTATATTTACTTACATAGCATACACATTCGCAGTCAAATGTGTTTGTATTTAATGGCGTCACCTACATACACATTAGAGGCCCAGAAGTTATGGAACTATAAGGGAAACCTTAAGAGGGCGTGGTACATAATTCAACGCTAAAAGCATTAATCTGTAACCGTAAGTTTCTTGAAGCCAACTTGCGAAAGTTAAACGATAGCAATTCTAGACAATAGTTTTAGCCAACGTTTTAAACAAAATTGTTTCCAGTGCTACGAACTATTGAGGCACAATCTCTGACGGCGGAACCTCGCGCATTTAACTGCGGCGCAAGAGATCACGCGTAACGAATTAATAATTTTGAATAAATATTTACTCATAATGTTGGCAAATACCGTTATCTAGAATTGTCAGTGAGTATTTTATCCATATTGGCTTCGAAAAAAGCGTAGAACTCCATTGATGTTTTCAGCGTTCATTTATCTACCACGCACTCTTAACAATATAATTTCGTCCTTTTCCATAGTGTGTTTTGATTTCGTACATTGGCACAATTGTCACATGTGGAATAGTTCGGTAAATAAAAACTGTTTACGAACATACTGCAGAGCATTTGAAGCTCGTTGTTGGCGGTGTCCTTAATAAGAGCTGAGACTGCTGTTGGCCCAGCGACAAGATCGTTAACATCTTACCCAAACGGTCAGGGTTCGATTCCCGGCGAGGTCGATCCGGATTTCCGCGTATAGAGGCATGTACGACGATGTCGTTAGTCGGCGGACTTTCTCAGGATCTTGTTTTAGCCAGCGCCCTCATCCCGGCGTTGTTACATACTCGTCGTCTCATATCACCCCTCACAAGCTCTGGAAACCTTGATGGTAAGCGTTCACCTAAACATCTTCACTCTTTATTAAGACGTAGATGTTTAAATCTAGGTAAGTACCTCGTGGCAGTAAAATCTAAAATTTTATATGTTACTAGCAGTCCCCCGCGGCTTTGCTCGCTAGTATTATTCGTAACTGATAATATTTACTTTAATTTAAAAAA
>PNEQ01056091.1:78119-97850 GCA_003012365.1 Medauroidea extradentata
AAAAAAAAAAAAAAAAAAAAAAAAAAAAAAAAAAAAAAAAAAAAAAAAAAAAAAAAAAAAAAAAAAAAAAAAAAAAAAAAAAAAAAAAAAAAAAAAAAAAAAAAAAAAAAAAAAAAAAAAAAAAAAAAAAAAAAAAAAAAAACAGCTCTTTGCGAAAAATTGCTATTCATACAAAAAATATTTTATACTTTTACTATTAGTTTAAAGAGGTTTCTCCTTAATCATAACATTTTCAGTAGTCAAAAGCGTATCACATTCATATATTGCATTTGTGCAAACGTCAACTACAAACTGTCAAAACCAGCCTTAAATATGCAACGTTTCCTCTTCAGACATCACCCTTGTGCCTCAGCTCGATAGGCCGAATATTTGCTATAACTGAGTGGAAACAGCAGATCGTAATTGCAGTAATAAACGACTCGATAAAATACGTTTTCAGCTGATGTTTACCCGGTTGCTATCAGAAACGAACACACTTTTTACAAACAAAAAGAAGTTACAACACGAAATTTAATCAATTGTAAATTGGTTTTATATAGTTGTTGGCTAATGTCGATTCTACTCTTGTAAGTTATAAAACATTTTACTGTCAAAAACACTTCAAAATATTTTAAATAAAACCGATAACGTTACAACCTCAGTAAACATATAAATTGCGTTTAAACGAGCGCACAAGGACATGGTCAAAGGGTTAATGACTATTTTAAATATGTATGACATTGTTTACATTTTCTCAACATCACATGTCGGAGGCTCACGTGCAGACTTTTACAGTTAAGAATTGAGAGAAAGATATCTATAACTCTGGCGTTTTCGTGGACGCACGCCCCATTGTAGAAACATGTAGTAATGCGTGTGGAGGTGAAGCCACGATGACATAAATGGTAGCCAGGTAGCCGTTGCACGGCTGAGAAAACTTGGTTATCTACTTAATAGTCTTCAAGCATGTCCACCTTTACTGGACCCACTTACCTTGACCTCTAGATGATGTGCAAAACTTCACAAAAAATTTCCTTATAACTATCCATTCTTGCTTGCAGTCTGTGGAATAAGTGTGCGAACAATAAAAGAAATATTTTTTTTCTTTGAGAAGTTTCGAGTGTTATCTCTGAATAGTAAAATTTGCTGTTATTTGAAAACATCAGGCTAAAAAATATAATTACTTATCGTATGAGGAAGATTCTCGAGAACATGGGTATCGCACCACGAATACAGATCTACATCCGCGTGTCCGTAGGAATCTGTTTGCCCCGAAGTATGTCGTGTAATGAGGCCTAACAGTGGAAATGTGCCAGGATGATAAGGAAGAAGGGAATGTGAGATCACCGAGAAAATCCACCGCCAGGCTCAAAATAAGTTAAGACTGATCTTAGAAATACTTAATCTAAGCTACCCAAACATTTTCACTGTAATAATTCACTGCAGATTAATTACCAGCTGAAGTTAAGTGTGAGTAATAGGCACCATATTGAATTTTTGTACTTTGTGTCATAACTTTTCTTCTGGGCAAATTTATGCAACTTTAACCTAACTACAGAATATAATAGATATTAAAGGAATTTTAGACATAATAAACGTTTGTTTGAGTTACTGTTGTTACAGATCTGATTGCAGTTAGAAAATACTTATTACTTTCTTAACTGCAATACAATTCGATCTGTAGCAACTGTAACGGAACATATAGATTTATATTGTCTATCAATATGAACTATATTTTGCATTTAAGTTAAAGGTTCATGAATTTAGCCAGAAGAAAAGTTATGACACAAAAAACAACAATTCAGACGGCAACTATCACTCACTCTTTAAGAAGTATGTGACATGATTAAATACTTAGTCACTTAAATTGATGTTTTATACTATTCAAAATAACATTAAATGTTTTCACTAAAATATTTGAACTTGGGATACTAAGTTTACATATAAATTCAACAATTCTGTGCAGTTTAACAGCAATAAATTGTATTTTGCGTACAAATATTCAATTTATTATTTATTATGATAAAAATAAGCTTAATTTATTTTCGAACAGTTATAGTTAAATGACTTGTGTGTAAAACGTCTAAGAAATTGTTGAACGTCTCAATACGTTTTGCGACCACTGTTGGTAAACAGTACTATATTAAAAAGTAAAACCCACTTTTGTAAAAAGTACTAGTTACTAAAAAAATAAAAATAAAAAATTGGTACAAAGGCATAGACACTGAAAAATTACTTCACACGAAATGTTGTTGGTGTGTCGTGTTCCTGTGCAGCAGGCTGTCTTGTTGCAATGTTCTGGTAAAACCGCTCCAAGTAGGCGGTGATTTAAACCTCCTGTCATTATCTGGACAAAATATAACTCCTTCAGTTCCTCACCCCGCAGATTGCAATCCACCACGATGAGATCTTGACCAGAAAGAAAGAGAAGAAATACAAGTCGTATAATCGACTGAGGACAGGTTTATCAACTCAACGTTGTATCTAACCGGTGGCTAGCCGCAAGGAAAAATAATCACCGAGGGGTAAGTGGCCGAATAATAACACGTATGTTTACCAACAAGTGCAACTTGTACTTCACAATTTGTTAAAAATGTACGCTTGGAAGGTGACTGAACTGTCTTGTAACAAGCTCAGTGACTGCCTGAAAGCTTTTAGAAACTTTACTTTTCATGTAACTTCCTTTCATAATTTCTTGCAACAATCGTCGTTTTCTGCGCAGACTTGACATAAATATCTGTCGAACACACAGCAGTTTTTCGACCCATTTAACAGGAACGCTTAAAAGGTTACACCAAGTGTGGAGATTAATTATTTAAACATTTTACTTGAACCTAAACACAATTAAAATTTATAAAATATGAAATTAAGGATTCTTAATCGAAGTCCGTACGAATTAGTTTATAATAGTTTAAAGAAACTAATTTTTTGAAGACTTTACAGAAATCCATTTTTGTGATTTAAACAGTTAGGTAATATTCCCGCTCAAGTACGTAACATTAGTATGTAACGAAATGTCGTTAATAGCTACGCAATACTAGACGATGATTAGTTTTCCAAGTACGACGATTACAAAACAAAATGAAACAAAGTTGTTTGTCAGTTGCTCCTTTGTTAACAGGCTACACATGTATAAAATATAACAATTCTCTCTATGCCAGAGTATGGGAAACTGTAATTTAAAAACAATTCAACTAATTCTAATAAATGCATATTATGTTGTATTACCCTTTTATTAACTGTATTCCATTTAGACTAAGATGGCAGAACCAAAAACTCTAATATTTGAGAAAAGTAGAATGGTTCGTGAGATGTTGCGTATGGGAAATCCCATCGGGCACACGCTTACTAAAACACAGACTTAATTCTTTCATATACGATATGACTTGTACATTTATGGCAGTTTTATGGTGTCAGTAATAATTTTGAATGAAGTCTGCATGTAGCTGAGTCGGGCGAAGTGCTTCATTGGCAGCCAAATTCCTTCTGACTTAAGATTTTTACTGTAGATTGTTCACCTTTAATTTAACACTCCCCAACATTTATAATATGCAAAAACAGTTTTTAGCGTCTCCAAAGATGTTGACTTCTAAATGTTGTGAAACGTTTACACCGGTTTTAAGTTTCATGGAAGCTTTCACATTAAAGATATAAAATATGACTGCAAAATGACTGAAATAAATATTTAAGCAGATAATTGTGGTGGTTTTAATTTTTTCATGCAGTTTATACACTTAGCGTACTTTTTGTGTTTTAATCGTGGATATTTTTCTGATTACTTTTAACATTTAGATAAAGGAAATAATGTTTGCCGAGTAGTAGATACATGTCACTTTGATACTTCACCCCGAAAGAAAAAATTGTGGGAGACTGTTCATGGCAAATAATTTTGTGGCAAGGGAAAAAATATTTTTAGATGACCACAATTTTAGTGGTGACAGAAAAAGTTTCTTGTGGTGAGCGTAACAAATCGTTGGCAAGGTAAATACCAGCAACATACTTTGTAAATGCCACGTTTTTTTTTTTTTTTTTCGTGCAGGTGGTCGTACTGTCAGACGAAGCCTGTTAGGTTTTTTTTTATGCTTTTTAATTTTTCGCTACGGTCGATGTTTTAAATTAGAAGCGCAGGAGACGCAGACGAAGAAGACTGCAGTTAAATTGCAACCTCTATCTCGAACATCGTTTTCGGAGCAGCATTCGGCGTTGTACACTCCAGTTACTGTTTATGTGCCGATATACTGCAGGTTTTAAGATCTCGCAACGTAATAACGAGTGTATTTTTTTATTTCAAGCCACTGTTGGCAAAAGCCGACACCAGCGAAATAACAAAGTCGGCGCCCACCGGTCTTCGTATCTACCACTGTACCTTGTAGTTGTTCCCTGGGGCAGCATTTGCCCAGAAGTACGCCTCCCTGCAGTTTCATGATAAGACAATTTACATATATTTCCTCGCTTAGCCGATATCGTTAAGACATACATTTGCGGTCTACCAGTGATCTATAGTAGAGAAAACGGTTTCAATTGAATTTCGTATTAGCCAGTAGAGAATTTTTCGCTTCGGTTTAGCTTTCCAAAGTACAGTTGCTACAAAAGGTTTACATAACCATTTTTATTTTTACATTCTTTGTTTATACTAATATACTTAAACATGAAAAAAGTCTATTAAACATGCCTGAAGTTATCATATGAGGTTACTGACATAGAGGACAGTTTTTCTGTTTTCCAAGTGTCTAATTCAGAACTCGTGGCATAGAAGGACTTGCTTCGGTACCTATTTGTTGTGTTAACCTGAGGAGCCTTGCATTTTATTTTTTGGTATATTTGCCAACGGTTACGTGTTGTTATATGGACGAACATCCAACCTATCATTAACCACCTCCAACTGTCTAGAACCACGGGAAATTCAATAACTGACCAAGATACAATCCAGAATGGTATAGAATTGAGTGCTTTTCAGTTTTGCGAATTGTACTAGTAGAGTACCTCTGTACTAGCCACAAAGTTGCGTTGAATAGGGCATTAGCTGAACCAGCCAAAGATTTCTGCGGCTGTGAATTTTGGAGTTTATAAAAATATAACATAAGTTAAATAACGTAAGAAGTACATAAAACTGGGCTATATGAAATCGAGATAATCATGCTCATATTTGCAAAATGTGAATGAGATATACTTAAAAAAAAAAGAGGAAACGTTTTCGAGATTGTCACATCGAAAGGGTAGAGGGACTCACATTTTTACGCAAACAAATCGAATCAGACTCGATATTGTTCACGTGAATGTAGATTTAGCCTACATTTCTAGAGAAGGGATTACAATCATCCATGAGAGTTACGTTTTATGTATTCGTGTCTTGCATTGTGACTCAACATTTACTGAAATTATAAAAATAACATGGTTTAGTATTCTGTATCTTATTTAGTACAGCAGTTTTCTGAAGAAACGCATGCCTCAGCATCATTGATAAATTGCCTGCAGCCTTAAGTTGGTAACTACGCACAACTAGCCCTGACGCAAAAATGAAACAAATAGAAAGTGGATCGGTTGGTATTAAAAAAGACCGGGCGCCAATTAAGTGGGCAGTTCCCGACGCCGCAGGAGCGCAGTTCAGCGGGTCCAGCTGTCGATCAGGCGAGGTGGGATGCTGCGCGGCGATCCGCCTATTCCTCTCGGCACCGCGTGTTGGCGGTCCGCTGTGGGCGCGCATCTCGGCTCTCTTGTGAAACACATAGTCATCTGGCTTGGTAAAACACGAGTCTAGCAGGAGAAACGCAACTACGTCTCAAGAGGTCCCCTGCCAATGAGCACATAGGTTTACATTAGTTTAGGTTACTCTAGATTGGCTTCAAATATGGAAAAATTCTGTGCTCTGATTCAAAGGTTGGTTTTGTTAAGATTACACTATACGCCTGATGTACAATTTTTTTTTGTTTGTTTTAAAGCCGCAATATTTGTTTCAGAGTATAAATAAAAACATGTTTGTTTGAATACCCAATTTAATGTATGTGTCCTTTAACAAGTTTACACTAAATTTTATTTAAGCGTAAAATGCAATTTGTAAACAGTGATAGAAAAAAATGGATACTAAATTTTTCTATCGCTGTTCACAAATTGCATTTACCAAGTAATGCAAATTTAGGGCAGAAATGTTAAAGAACACATACATTAAATTGGATTTTCAAACAAACATTTTTGGTTTATACTCTATAAGAAATATTACGACTTTAAAACAATGAATTTGTACATCAGGTGTATAGTGGAATCTTAAGTTAGGAAAATACAATAATAATAAATACGCGGCGCTGCAACTACTCGCGCATGCGCAGAATGGTTGAGAAGTAGTTCGTGGAAATCGTGCTGGAGGATGCCATTGGTCGGCGGGTTTTCTCTCCCCCCCCCCCTCCCCTCATTCCGGCGCTGCTCCGTGCTCACCTCATCATTGCTAAAGACCGCGAAGTTAAGCTGTCATCAAAATCACTCACTCATAATTGTCAACTGTAAGTAAACATGAATTAATTGTCATGTGGATATTTACTATTCGGATTTTAACGCAAGACAATTTCATTATTCAGTGCTACAATGTATGCGAAAAATATTTTTTGTAATGTCCTAAAGTCACAACACGTGTCCAAAGTCACTCCGCTTACGGTAATGTTGCAGGAAGGGCCTGCGACAAAACTGTCCGGACCCAGTACACCTGCAATGTTGCGTGACATTTTTTTCGCTCAGCAGTAGTTAGAGAGTCTTACTACGGGAAATGTTGGTTAGTTTCCAATGTAGTACCTATGTGGCC
This sequence comes from Medauroidea extradentata, assembly GCA_003012365.1. Taxonomy (NCBI): domain Eukaryota; kingdom Metazoa; phylum Arthropoda; class Insecta; order Phasmatodea; family Phasmatidae; genus Medauroidea; species Medauroidea extradentata. The sequence goes on from PNEQ01056091.1 coordinate 84,889, forward strand.
GATGTTATCATTCTGTTATTCGGGTTTTCACGTATAACCAATTTAACCAAGCCAATGAGAATTCTGGCACGCCGATACATATCGTTTGTAATTCATCTGCAATAATTTTAACCGTCTCAAGTTATCCTCGTCCAATCAAATAAGGCGCATCACCCTAGAGCACTTTGTAGGCTACTTTGGTACTGCAGAAATTTTCGCGATTTTTGCTCTCTCTCTAGCAATTGTATGTGTAAGTATAGGATTATGTAGCCCATTAAGTTCGGGGCCCAATTCAGCTGTACCGTTTTACCCCTTCCATTTTCCACTTCTTTGCCAATGTTGATTGCAGGTAATTTATTTTGAAACAGAAAATGGCGGACAAAACTAAGACAACATAAAATTTTTAAAGCTAATACGTTAACTAAATTTTAGATACACCATATCTAGAGGCACGTACATTTCGCAGATACATTCCAGGTCAGGTTGAATGCCAATTATGTATACTTCATTGTCATGTCTGTGACTTGCTGGCGGCTGTTACGAAACGCGTTTGACTACAGCCAGCCAGTAGTAAATAAGGGAATAATGCGAAGTACTATCGCTTGCTAAATGTTTGTATGGTTATAAGCCAATAGACAGTAGATTGTGGCCAGTGGGTGTATAGGACTGACAAGTCTAGGCTGCTGCTAGATGAATCCACGAAATTGACGTACCTCTAACCATATCACAAACTCTAGCTTACTTCGTCATCAATGGTCGTGGCCTGTGACGTAGTGTTCACACTCAGGGGTCGCCTGCAGAGGAACTTAATTGCGCCGTGGTGAATTAACGAGAAGTCTGGGTAAGTTTCGTGGACGATGAACATCCCAACACACCACCACCGTCTTCTAGGGCAATCCTATTTCGTCCCGCGGCTAATATCCTGACCGACTGTGAGCGAGAAATAAATTAAGTGTAAAAACACTTTTTAAAAATAAACTTTTATTTAAATGCTCTAAAAAGAAGAAAATAAACTCATAATTAAATAAAATAATTCAATTTATATTACGTTACACAATTAATATGATATAAAAGCTTGTCGCGAAATTTAACTGTTTCATAAAAAACATATTTTTTCCTTAGAATTACTTATTTCAAGTTCAAACTACATGTTGTATTCCTGTTTATCTACACAGGCAATTCTCGCGACAAGATTTTATATCATATAAATTGTCTAATTTTATAAATTGATCGATTTGATGTAATTAAAAGTTTATTTTATTCTTTTCAAAGCATTTATACAAAAGCTTATTTTTAAAAAAGGTTTTCACTGTTAAGTTTTTCTTTTTTAGTTATTTTTCCATGTAGTTCCGAATAAATATCCACCGACCATCCCAGAGCTTTGTTTAGAAGGGTATAAGAGCTAATGTACCATAGGGATCGCCCCGGTGCCCTGAGGTGGTACGTTCACATAATGTTAGATACACTCTGATGCCACTCAGTCCTCGGCACGGCCTCACCTTGACTTGGGTGTTTGGAGCTACGCGCCACTTATTTCAGCTTGGAGCCCACTTATGCCTAACGAAACACAGTTCCGGGTTTCATTTTGGATTTTTTTTTTCACCACCGCTAGATTTTGCCCAGGGTGTAGGTCGATATTAGTTGAGACACGACCCCGCTAAGTCTTGCCGTTTAGCCAGGCAGTAGTACACCATCTCCTCGAAGAACTGAACACGGACGTAATTTTATTCGTATTCATCTCAGTAAACCCTTTCATTTGATACCCATATCATGGGAGTGCATGAAAAATAACTAGTCCGCCGTCTTGGACGATCCGTCATATTGGATTTAGAATGACGTCGCTTAGCTAACCATGCATTGTCCATCCAATCTAAACGCGTGTACGCAAAATTTCAGCTCAATAAATTGAGGATAACTGCTTTAAAATTCAGTTGCAAGATTTGACCCGAACAAATATACATTACAAGTTTAATAATAGCTTTTATAAACGTCAGCCAGGCAAGCAAAAAATATATGCATAGGATTGACACAAATCCGACAGGGAACAGAACAAACCCGGAGCCCATTGACTAGGTTCAAGTGTGGATGTTTGGTCGACTGACTCGTTCACGAACGTATGTGTTGATTATCTGAGCCGTTCTCCTCGCGCCAAAGATCTTCGTGATTAACCGACGACAGGAGGAATTAAATTTAAACAAAAAAAGAGGAGTCATGTCCTCCACTTGCCACGGTCTAGTTTTTTACTAAGGAACGTGAACGTGTTGCCATATCACGTGATCTCGTCCACCAATCACTGATCACCGGTCACTGATTTATCTCGTAGGTGTTTGACGCTGTCTTTAGCGCGGACGTGTTGTGGGCGGTACCAAACACTCAACTCGGCCACCGTGAAATTTGATTTGTCATACTTAGTTTTTGTCGAGCTTGAGTTTCTCGGCTTTGAGAGAATTATTATATTTGTAAAACCCAGGCGTCAGACGACATCGCAAAGTTGCTCAGTAACTTTGTTGCTAATGGGTATTAATATAGAATGTTAATTTTTATTAAGACAAATGGTATTAAATTTCTGCTAATTTATCTATTGAAAGAAAATTCCGTTAATTAAGTAATTTTCTGCTGTCATGTTGTATTTTGTATCGACAAAATTACAGTAAGTAGTTAATGCCAGTTGTAACAAATTTACCGAGTGATATTCCGTTGTCGGCTTCCGTTTTCGTTCAAAAAATAATAATCGTCAAGAATGTGGTAACTCGCGCTCAAGCTAGACTAATGCCAGATATTCGAAAACCCTCTCTGACCAGAAATGAGTACTATTATCGCCATTTCATCATAATGTGTGAATGTATTTTCACTACAATTACCATTTTCAAAACTTTGATTTATATGAATAGTTTCATTACTCCACCTCTGATATGTTAAAACCAGACGCTTTTGTAAACAAGTTAGTTATATTGTGGCACACAACTGTACTACAGTTTAAACATATATATCTATATAATTTCACAATAAATTGTTTGCTCTTTGTTTATGGATATATTTTTTGTTTCTTTTAGTTATGTTACTGAAGTATTTGTCATTTTGGGGAGAGGGGAACGAACACCCTATTGAAAAAATTTATCTGGGTGGTGATAACACACTCAAATTGCCTACTATTGGAGCATGTTATCCACGCATGTACATATATCCTCATTCTGAGCCAAATATTACAGACGTATGTCAACCAACTTCTTAAAAGCATGCCAAGGAATTTAAAAAAGAATCACAGTCCCGCAAGTGTATGCGCACAGTATGCAGCACGTGGTCGGGGCAAGAGCAAGGGAGCTGACCATGAACATGTCTAACTGGTAGAGGAAGCTGTACTCGACTGTGGGTCGTGACGTTTCAGAGTCGTTACCGTCCTGTTATCCTTACAGTCTTGACCACAGAGTTCATGTCCTGTAGCCCTACTACTGTTTTAAGCACCACCGCGACCACTTTACCCGACATTCCGTCTGTTATCACCAGCCTCGCCGTCTAGAGGCATGCACTGAGAGAAGTGGTGCAACTAGTTCGTTCCACTCACGTTCGGGAGTAGTCGGGTTCGCTTCCCGGCTCAGGACGTCTTGTTTTTGGTTTTCGTAAATCTCTTCTGGCGAATGCTAAGATGATTCTTAAACAAAGGCCATGGCCGACTTCTCACCCTGTTCTTTTTATTTTTTTAAGGTATGTGTCTTTATAACCTCATTGTTAAAGATATTCAACACCCACTTTATTAACCTATGCAGGGAGCGTCTTTTGTCTGTTGTTATAAAATTATGATTAAACGCATTTTTCCATGTCAGCTAAGCCGATTACAACCACACGTTTGTAGATATACGTTTCATATTTGCAGTTAAATAATATTTTTTTTTACTGATGTGGGAACTATAAATAGCTTACACGGACAGGCATCGCAATGTGCACTAGAATATCGTCTCCAACGTCAGAGAAAATTACTTTACGAAAAAAAAAAAAAAAAAAAAAAAAAACCTATGCAGTTAACCCACAAACTTGTTGCAGTTGTCACTTAAACATAAATTTCATTCATCTGTGCATAAAGCATGCATACTAACGATAATGGAGGTGTAATGCACACATTCATACTGTTACATAACATTATAATGCCAATATTCGCGGTTCTATGTTCGTGGAATACATTTTCATCTTAATTCCGAACACTTTTTCTTCCAGGCCAAATAAAGACGCTCTTCATAGGTTAACACGTTTGTGTAGTAAGGTAGTACAGATTAAAGATTTGATGATTTTAAAATATGAATTCATGATTATTTTTAAATGTGAATTACTGCTAGAAAATGTAGCGAGAAGAATCTGTTTCATTTCGAATTTTAATTTGCAAGTATAACGCAAGTCTCTGATGTAATGTCTTTAAATGTTTCTTGCAATCGATCCGAATAACGTAATGTGCTATTCTGGACATACACTACTGCAAAATTATGTCGTCCCAGAAATCTTAGACATCACCTTAACATAGCCTAACACTACGCAACTCTGCCGTGTTTCCCAGCGCCGCAATGTCATGTCTTGAGAATAATTCGAACGGACTCCATCAGCTACTGTACACGCACGATTGTACGGTAAAAACTCAAGTGGTACGCAGGCACAATTTATAACCGGTCAAACTACCTGCTAGAGAGTTTCTATCATACTCTGAAGCTCACTCAAGTAGACGTTGTATTGTCCTCTCGACAGCAAAACAACCTGACTAACAAATGAGTAAAGGCATTGTATGCCGTCAGTCTGCCTTCGAACTCTCAGCTTTGCTGCGTCTTGTACATGTCTCGAGTGAATTCCAGGCAATACGCATTACTATCTTTCCTATTAAATAACCAACTAACTACACGTTGGGGAATCAAGCGTCTCTAATCGTGACACCGCCGTTATTCAAAAGACAATCATGATATATGACTTAAACACAGTCTAGTTGCATTGTAATTATAATATGACATTTCATATTAAATGGTTTGTTGTGAAATTTTAAGCTCTTGTTGAAACTTCTGTTCAGAAACTTCTTAGAAAATTGTAACCCCAAGCCAGCGGTTATAGGTTAAGTTATGGCCGTTTGTAATGACTGTGATATCACAGGATGTTTCTGGAAACACTGAGACAACAAACTTCAGGGTTGTTATGAAAAATTTGGTAGATTTTACAATGCAACATATAGTCTTGAAAATACTAAAGATATTATTCATCCTTGAAAATTAGGTGTCTAATATAATTTTTTTCTTTCAAAATATCTGAAACCATTTAACAATTAACAAAGTTGTATCCCATACTGCTTTATGCTAACTACTTATTGTGAAGAAGCTATTACAAAAGAGTCAAACATACATGAAAATAACCTAAGCGATTGTGAAAGTTAGCCTTTTCGGAATAGTTTATTCACAAATTGAAGATCTAGTAAATGTAAGCCAATATGCAAAACAATGTTTCTTATTTTGTGGTGTTTCCGATATTATTCAAAAATATAATATAAACACTTTATTTTCAACGGTGAATACGACCCTTAATACTGTCGTAATTCAGTAGGAAGTATTATGAAGTCTACTTTATTTTTCGTAAGGAAATGCCCTTCAAAATTGGTCTCAGTGAGTTGTGGTTCTCAGAGTGACGGGATACACATGTGTATAATTTACTTAACAATCGACGTTTATTTAAAAACATTTGTGGAGTACACCTCGACACTCATAAACATGTGCTGGCGTAATAAGTGAGACCATCATTATCTATTCCAAATGCCTTTCTCCGAAGAGAACGTTATTTTTAAATTATAATGATCAAAATGACTTGTACATTACTGACATATAAATTCAGACTATTAATATCACTGGCAACGTCCGGAATAATGCATTTAAGTTAGTCGGGAAACAATTACGACGTGGCTAGATTATCAGTTAAACTTATTCCATCTAAAAGGTGATTACAGAACATCTCTGTAACATATGTGAAAGCAGTGGCGGCTCGTGGGTTGTTGCCAGGCGGGGCTGCAGATAGTCGGAACTGTACACTCTTGATGAACGTGCCGTAGACCAACGACCATGAAATATTTGCCGGCTACTAGATGTTTTGTGACCACTCAGTAGTTAGGAGCACCTGCACATCAGTGTGTCAGTGGCTGTAGGGTCAACCAGTCCACAATCCTGTACGGCTCTTGGCAACTGCATATATAGGTCGTTCGGAATAAAGTGAGTACTAAAGATTTAACCTTTGAAAAAACAAATCACTTGCCGTTACTGCATATTAGTCAACATTAACAATAGTTACATTTTTGTTTGTATGGTTGGTAATGAATCATTGCATGTAGTTCCGTGTATTTTCTTATTTGAATACAGCATAAGTGAAAGAACATAAGATTAATCGACCTCTCTGTATATCATATGCTTTTAAATATTTATTTACGCTCTTATTGACATACCTACTGACTGTGTAATTTTACTTGATTAGCGCCATCACAAAGTGATGCAACCGCCCGCTGAATTCAAAACAGCCGTTGACACACTGCCACTGTCGCTTGCGCCACAGACGTAGTTCAAAATTCCTCCGACAGGTGCCATCAGAGTTAGGTTTTCGCCGCTTTGGCTTCGTCTCGCTCGCTTGAAAGCGAGTTGAGTCAGGAGTGTGTTTGTCCGTTGTGTAATAAATATGGGTTTCTGATGAACACATTCATAAACAGTTACTTCTAATACTTTTGAATACCATTGCTAATCTGTTATGTTATACGATCGCCAGCCTGGGCATGTTGAAATAGAAATAACATTTCTTTTTTCTGTTCCACACATTAAGAAAATATTTTTTTTTATTGTTTTTGAAGTTGCATCGTCGTCGTTCATGGCAGTATGCTGGACGGAACTTGAATTCTTGAATAGTGTATGTAGTGTTTGTTTATAGTGGCGGTTTTGAATTACAAATTAATATACTACGCATGCATTTACGAGATAAGTAACGTCAACTGTGTGTGTCGTAACCAATTAGAGTCGAAGAGAAAACAGTGTCATAAAACGTTAACTCGTAGGTATTTATATACAATATTACTATTGAGTGTAGCATGTATACAGCGCTCGTTAATTTATTGAGTTAATGTTGTAGATAACATTTGTCGGAGCAGTGTAATATAAATGTAAACATTGTACGAGCCTGTGTAAATAAAAGCACGTGGGAATTATTATGTTTACATGCAGCGGAAAGATATAAACTGGCGGAAAATAGAAAAAATCAGGCCTTTTTTGAGTGCTTACTTTATTCCGAATCACCTATAGGATTCTTGCGATATATTTTTTGCATAACAACAACACTCACGATTTTTTAAAGGCTGTGTCCGATTCTAACTTCAGTATGCACGAAGCAGTTCTTCCTATTTGTAGTGCCAAGAACTTTTCGCGAAAATTATTTTGGCTCAGTTTGTTTCTGTACCTTACGTGTACAACTGTAGCTATACTTCATGGTTATTGGCAGCGTGATTTTGTGGAGTTATGTTTCTCATTTGACTGTCTGTGCCAATCACAATAATGTTACTGCAACAACACACGCATGTGATTTGCGAATAGAACCTCAAAAGGCGCGAAAGTTAAATAATCGAATCACTGACTGTGAAGCAGAACTGCAGATGTGTACGTAAGGCAATAAACCGAACTGGAGCAAAATTTCTTTTCGCGAAAAATTCATGGCCCTACCTATTTGGCATTACCGCAAACAATATGGACACTGAATTCACTTAGCCAGCTCGTGTAATTTAAAGCAAGAAGAATAATAATCCATAAGGTAGTGTTTTTTTTTTTACAAAAAAAGTACAACTGAAGAAAAGTAAATATTAAATTCATCTACCGGATTCTTTATCAAATAACGTCTCTAGAAATGCAAGTAATTTTAAGGTCTTATATAACATCCTTTTAATGAGTTGTAAGTTTTAGACATAGATAAAAAAAATTACTATCAATGCATTCAGATATAACTTTTTGAAGCCCGGGGTTAAGAATTTTTAGAAATATCACCGTTAAATGATGATGGAGAACTTGGTCACATGTATGTCTCTTTCGGAAACTAAAAGCAGTTCGTTCATTACTTCCGAGTATCAACGTTTAATTAAGTGGTCTTGTATTTGGCCGAATATGATTTGGACGACAGAAACAAAAATGTGTGTGTATATACACACACACACACACACACACACATATATATATATATATATATATATATATATATATATATATATATATATATATATATATATATATATATATATATAACATTGTATCTGAAGGAAGTTTTTGGAAGCTCAAGAGGGAAGTTGAATACAGACCTGGACGAGGTTGCATCGCAGGGGACACGCAGCTGGGAGCTGATCTGGCCAGTCAGGAGCAGTGTCGAACGGCGGATGGTACGACACGAAGTCCCTCGGTGCTCATTTGTTTCTTCTGAGGCAAGGCGGTCCAGTGCACCTGCTAACTACCCCTCCCCTCTTCACACCTGTTTCTGTGGAAATCAAGGGTCATTGTCCTGCTTGGTGCTCCACCCCACTTCCAGAGTAAACTAGCCAATAAGAGACGACGTAGTGTGGGAATTAACATTTTGGAATTTGTCTAAGTCGTAGACATAAGAGAGGAATTGTAAAATGTGTAATTAAATTTTTTAATGTTGTTTAAGGGCATGGGCTCGAGTTTGCTCGCATTTAACGACAATTATTTTTTAAAACATAAATGGGAGCCGATATATTAAAATCGCTTCGTAACTTTGTTATAACTGATTTAAACAGCATACTCTAATTTTGTCGAGTCAGAAGACTGCAAAATAGTCGCTAATTAGTTGATCAACGAAATTTCCTTTTAACTGATAAATTAGCTCTACTCGTCATACAGTTTGTCTCGAAAAATTACATTGCACAGTTAAACCAATTTGCAAAAAAGTTGCGAAACAATTTTACGATATCGACTCTCGTATGCATTAAAAAAAAAATAATTCTCTCGTAAGCCGAGAAACTCGGGCCCAAGCCCTTAATATAGGGTCATCTGACCATTCATCGTGATATACCTTAATATCGTGATAAACCACGTTGTGGGTTTCACAAAATTGGGAAGGATCTGTACACCAAGTTCATTAGGTTACCAACAGAGTGCAGGTATGTGTAGATTTCGTAAATAAGTTACCAACGTATCACATATAGGATCACAATTAAAATGTTTAACAAATTTATAGTACTGAGGTTCGAAGCCTTAGTATCACGGAGTAAGATTGGTTTACTAAATAAGTATTTCGGTCGATAGAAGGTTAATCAAATAAATGGTGATACGGCCGGTAATCGTGGTTCTACAAGCACTGGGGTTACGCTGAAGGAGAGAAGAGCTGATTCACGATTGGCGGATTGCCGAACGCGGAACACACCCTGGGTGCGTGTAAGACACGTTCTTGGAAGGATTCTGTCGTGAGCTGCCGCAGAAGATGCGTGCGGGACGATGCTCGCAAGTTCTCGCGAGAAACAGATGCCAGGAGACTTTTTATTAGTGAACTGCCGTCAAAGGCGGGCGCGTATCTAGCAGTCTCGCGGACTTTGGTGGGCGATGCGCTTTTTTTGTATAGGTTTTCTTGCCAGTTGCCATACGAGAAATAAAGGGTGGGCGTCAGCACCGGTGCGGCAGGTCTCGAGGTCACTATTCCGCAGTGCTTTGCGGGTTGCGGCCGTGAAAGGCGTCGCGATCAGGAAACTGAATCCATTGGGCACGTGCTAGAGAACTTATGACCAGACTGTATACGGGCGGGGCATATTGTTATAACTTAGCAGGTCAGGGAAGCTGAAGTAAGACAAATATGAAATGTAACAGAATTTAATAGTTGCTGGAGTGAGTGAGATATTTTGATCAGCGCTTAACATCGAGGTCTTAAGCGCTGGTGAGGGGTGCTATGAGGTTAGTATGGAGTAGCACCGGAATGAAATGGCAGGGGAAACGGGAGATCCCCGAGAAAACCCGCCGACCAACGTCATAGTCCGTCACGATTCCCACATGCAAAAGTCCGGGGACGTACACCGCCGGCAATAGAACCCGGATCGCTTTGGTGGGAGGCGAATGGTTTGACCACTCGGCCACCGCGGCACCAATAGTTGCTGGAGACACAAGGAAATAACAAAACAGTTAATTACAGATATGGAAGAGGGAGGTAGAGTTATGTTAAGGTAGACATACACATGTTACGGATCTCTCCCCATCCCTAAAGTCTTTCGACGACGGCGCAGGCTCTAAGTCCCCGAGGGTCGGCACCAGGACTCGAACCCCGAGTCGTAAGGTTTGAATAAGATAATTTAATGGCTGTTAACAATATCTTAAAATATGTGTCAATTTATACATATTTCGCTTTAAAACAATTAAAAATTTTCACAAGGAACTACTCTTATTGATTGATTTCAACGGAATTACCTTAAAAATCAAGGCGAACCAAATGTTTTAAAGATTAAGTACACGTATAAGGAGGTACGCGAGCGCAAACAGGTATTGGTCAGCTATCCAGAAGGTTCATAAACATACACAGAGGATGAGTGGCGACATGCAAGACGTCTTAAAACTGACATAAATCATAAACGCGTTATTTAGTGAGTAAGTATTAGTAATAGGTTTTCAAAGTATCAGAACGGTCATGAAATACTGTTACTGAATTGATTATGACTGCGCGTATTTGTATACAAGTACAGCATGTAACATTTTCACAGCAGAGAATGAACGGCTATAATATCTACAAGGTGAAGTCATTGAAGCGACAGGTCCCCATGTTTCTTAGGGTAATACTTACTCACCTCAGTGTTCATAAAACGAGTACCGTGCAGTGAGTTGTCTAGATAAGCGGTGTGTTAAATTTATAACAGTCAAGTGGACGTAAATTCGACCAGAAAAATAAGAAAGCGGCTGCCAAAGCAGTGTTTTTTGCCCGGTAAGTACAGCTTTCAAGCGTCGCAAGAAAATGCATAACTCCACTACCAGTCTGACCACGATATGTAAAAAGAAATCACTGAGCCTGGAGCGAACATGAAGGTAAGAGCGGGTAAAACAATTTTCTTAGAAAAAAAAATCTTTGTACCCAAATAAAAATAATCAGTCTTATGCAGGTTTTTCCTTGATTGAGCTCCCGTGTTTTACAATGAAGTGAAGTTAACAACGGTTAATGAACCCTCACGCAACTTAAGGCGGTCATCTGGCTGGCGCTCGAGCTGCGTACAGCGTGTTCATAAAGTTACGTTTTTTTTCCCTCAGAGACCTGTAAACCTGCGTCCACAATACAATACCTTACAGGGCATAAGTAAATCTACAGTAAACTTTTTTTTTTTTCAATTATATCTTTCACAATGTCTTATTCATTTAGGTATGTCCCATTCTGTATCACCATAACGTCTGCACAAATGTTTGTATATTTTGACAAGCTTCACTGCTCTTTCTACACCGAGGCGGTTACGCAGCTTTGACCGCTCCATTTCAAATGTTTAAAACAGTATCTCTATTAAGTTGTTTACAATATTGGACGTACGCCATTGCCATACAATTTTCTTCCCAGAAATCCACACAAGAGAAGAGGGAAAATAACAATTAAACAAACAATAGAAACAAGTAAGCCAGGAGTGGTTTGGCTCTAGTCACCACATATATAAAAATAAACCATGGAAATTCAACAAGGAATTAAGTCAGGCCGCAAGAGTAAAAAATTAATCAAATAATAAAAATAAATTCAACTTCCAAAACGAATGATCAAATAAATAGGCCAACACTGGTTTGGCTCTAGTCAGCACATGTGTAAATGAAATAATAAAATTCCGGCAGGAATAAGTCAAGTCGCAAGATAAGATAAAATCAAAAACCAAATAAAAAATTAAAAAAATTGAACATCAGAAACAGAATGAACTCAGGACACCTGATAAAATAAGTAAGCCAAGACTTTTTTTTTATTTGATTTATTTTTTATTCTTGCGGCCTGACTTAATTCCTTGTTGAATTTCCATGGTTTATTTTTATATATGTGGTGACTAGAGCCAAACCAGTCCTGGCTTACTTGTTTCTATCGTTTGTTTAATTGTAATTTTCCCTTTTCTCTTGTGTGGATTTCTGGGACGAAAATTGTATGACAATGGCGTACGTCCAATATTGTAAACAACTTCATACACTCCCATCGCATAAAACATTCAAAGACATGACTATCTCTATTGCAGCTGAACTAGCAGGACATGACAGTAAGTTTGAAATAAAACTTTAGTAATCTCTTGGAAGTTGATTCCTTTTTTCGGTTCTGGCTTTCATACTGTTCCACCACTTAGCACTCTGGAGCATACATATAAAATCTTCAAAAAGCATTTATGCACGGTAATACTCAGTATCAGAAGTTTTTATATACCAAAAATATGGCATATAATTAGGGTATATTTCCAGTAAACATTGTTCTGCCTTATCTTCTTGGGAATCTTCCCTCTATATTTTGGAGGCCGACTGGTCAGACCTCTCGCCGCCCATCAAGGCGATCCGGGTTCGGATCTCGGATTTTCGCATGTGGGAATCGTGTCGGACGATGCCGCTGGTCGGCGGGTTTTCTCGGGGATCTCCCGTTTCCCCTGCCCTTTCATTCCGGCGCTGCTCCATATTCGCATCATATCACCACTCATCAGCGCTAAATACATCGGTGTTAAGCGCTGACCAAAATCTCTCTCTCGCTCTCTCTCTCTCTCTCTCTCTCTCTCTCTCTCTCTATATATATATATATATATATATATATATATATATATATATACACTGAGAAAAAAATTTTGTTGATGGAAACAAAATTTGTTTGAATCAACCAAATCATTTGTTTACAGAGGGGCAACGAAATATTTGTTTGCTTGTACCAAATTATTTTGTTCCCTCGATTTGTTTGAGGCAAATAGCTGAATTTTGTTAGCAGTACCAAATATTTAGTTGGTCATAAAAATATTTCGTTGGACATAT